>CM077028.1:91269739-91561237 GCA_039090855.1 Macrothele yani
CTAATAAGAATAGAAAAACCATACTGCATCACTTAGGGTAGTTTATAAACGCAAACAAGACTATGTGCTTAAATCCGGAATGCCTGTTTTAGTTTTGAAGTTATTGTCGATGGTGTCTTTTTGGCAAATTTTTAGTGTTTTTCACCGTGCCAGATGGCTACAAAATCGTATAGTCTGCATTATCTCCGAAACTAATATGAATAGAAAAAACATACTGCATCACTTAGGGTAGTTTCTAAACGCAAACAAGACTATGCAGTTAAATTCGGAATAGCTGTTTTAGTTTTGGAGATATTGTCGATGGCGTCCTTTTGGCAAATTTTTAGCGTGTTTCACCGTGCCAAATGGCTACAAAATCCTATAGTCTGCATTAACTCCGAAACTAATACGAATAGGGAAACGATACTGCATTACTTAGGGTAGTTTATAAATGGAAACAAGACTATGTAGTTAAATCCGGAATAGCTGTTTTAGTTTTGGAGTTATTGTCGATGGTGTCTTTTTGGCCAATTTTTAGCGTTTTTCACCGTGCCAAATGGCTACAAAATCCTATAGTCTGCATTATCTCCGAAACTAATAGGAATAGAAAAACGATACTGCACAACTTAAAGTAGTTTATAAACGCACACAAGACTATGTAGTTAAATCCGGAATAGCTGTTTTAGTTTTGGAGTAATTGTCGATGGTGTCTTTTTATCAAATTTTTAGCGTTTTTAACCGTGACAAATGGCTACAAAATCCTATAGTATGCATTATCTCCGAAACTAATAAGAATAGAAAAACCATACTGCATCACTTAGGGTAGTTTCTAAACGCAAACAAGACTATTTAGTTAAATCCGGAATAGCTGTTTTAGTTTTGGAGTTATTGTCGATGGTGTCTTTTTGGCAAATTTTTAGCGTTTTTCACCGTGCCAGATGGCTACAAAATCATATAGTCTGCATTATCTCCGAAACTAATACGAATAGAAAAACGATACTGCATCACTTAAAGAAGTTTTTAAACGCAAACAAGGCTATGTAGTTAAATCCGGAACAGCTGTTTTAGTTATATAGTTATTGTCGATGGTGTCATTTTGGCAAATTTTTATCGTTTTTCACCGTGCCAAATGGCTACAAAATCCTATAGTCTGCATTATCTCCGAAATTAATACGAATAGAAAAAACATACTGCATCACTTAGGGTAGTTTCTAAACGCAAACAAGACTATTTAGTTAAATCCGGAATAGCTGTTTTCGTTTTGGAGTTATTGTCGATGGCGTCCTTTTGGCAAATTTTTAGCGTGTTTCACCGTGCCAAATGGCTACAAAATCCTATAGTCTGCATTATCTCCGAAACTAATACGAATAGAAAAAACATACTGCATCACTTAGGGTAGTTTCTAAACGCAAACAAGACTATTTAGTTAAATCCGGAATAGCTGTTTTAGTTTTGGAGTAATTGTCGATGGTGTCTTTTATCAAATTTTTAGCGTTTTTCACCGTGACAAATGGCTACAAAATCTTATAGTCACTATTATCTCCGAAAGTAATACGAATAGAAAAACCATACTGCATCATTTAGGGTAGTTTATAAACGCAAACAAGACTATGTAGTTAAATCCGGAACAGCTGTTTTTGTTTTGGAATTATTGTCGATGGTGTCTTTTTGGGAAATTTTTAGTGTTTTTCACCGTGCCAGATGGCTACAAAATCGTATAGTCTGCATTATCTCCGAAACTAATACGAATAGAAAGGCGATACTGCATCACTCAAAGAAGTTTTTAAACGCAAACAAGACTATGTACATAAATCCGGAATAGCTGTTTTCGTTTTGGAGTTATTATCGATGGCGTCATTCTGGCAAATTTTTAGCGTGTTTCACCGTGCCAAATGGCTACAAAATCCTATAGTCTGCATTATATCCGAAACTAATACGAATAAAAAAACGATACTGCATCACTTAAAGTAGTTTATAAACGCAAACAAGGCTATGTAGTTAAATTCGGAACAGCTGTTTTAGTTATGGAGTTATTGTCGATGGTGTCATTTTGGCAAATTTTTAGCGTTTTTCACCGTGCCAAATGGCTACAAAATCCTATAGTCGGCATTATCTCCGAAACTAATACGAATAGAAAAAACATACGGCATCACTTAGGGTAGTTTCTAAACGCAAACAAGACTATGCAGTTAAATTCGGAATAGCTGTTTTAGTTTTGGAGTTATTGTCGAAGGTGTCATTTTGTCAAATTTTTAGCGTTTTCACCTTGCCAAATGGCTACAAAATCCTATAGTCTGCATTATCTCCGAAACTAATACGAATAGAAAAACGATACTGCATCACTTAGGGTAGTTTATAAACGCAAACAAGACTATGTAGTTAAATCCGGAATAGCTGTTTTAGTTTTGGAGTAATTGTCGATGGTGTCTTTTTATCAAATTTTTAGCGTTTTTCACCGTGACAAATGGCTACAAAATCCTATAGTATGCATTATCTCCGAAACTAATAAGAATAGAAAAACCATACTGCATCACTTAGGGTAGTTTATAAAAGCAAACAAGACTATGTGCTTAAATCCGGAATAGCTGTTTTAGTTTTGAAGTTATTGTCGATGGTGTCATTTCGGTAAATTTTTAACATCTTTGACTGTGCCAAATGGCTACAAAATCCTATAGTCTGCATTATCTCCGAAACTAATACGAATACAAAAACGATACTGCATTACTTAAAGTTGTTTTTAAACGCAAACAAGACTATGTAGTTAAATCATGAACAGCTGTTTTAGTTTTGGAATTATTGTCGATGGTGTCTTTTTGGCAAATTTTTAGCGTTTTTCACCGTGCCAGATGGCTACAAAATCCTATAGTCTGCATTATCTCCGAAACTAATACGAATAGAAAAGCGATACGGGATCACTTAAAGAAGTTTTTAAACGCAAACAAGACTATGTACATAAATCCGGAATAGCTGTTTTCGTTTTGGAGTTATTGTCGATGGCGTCATTTTGGCAAATTTTTAGCGCGTTTCACCGTGCCAAATGGCTACAAAATCCTATAGTCTGCATTATCTCCGAAACTAATACGAATAGAAAAAACATACTGCATTACTTAGGGTAGTTTCTAAACACAAACAAGACTATTTAGTTAAATCCGGAATAGCTGTTTTAGTTTTGGAGTTGTTGTCGATGGTGTCTTTTTGGCCAATTTTTAGCGTTTTTCACCTTGCCAGATGGCTACAAAATCATATAGTCTGCATTATCTCCGAAACTAATACGAATAGAAAAACGATACTGCATTTCTTAAAGAAGTTTTTAAACGCAAACAAGGCTATGTAGTTTAATCCGGAACAGCTGTTTTAGTTATATAGTTATTGTCGATGGTGTCATTTTGGCAAATTTTTAGCGTTTTTCACCGTGCCAAATGGCTACAAAATCCTATAGTCTGCATTATCTCCGAAACTAATACGAATAGAAAAAACATACTGCATCACTTAGGGTAGTTTCTAAACGCAAACAAGACTATTTAGTTAAATCCGGAATAGCTGTTTTCGTTTTGGAGTTATTGTCGATGGCGTCCTTTTGGCAAATTTTTAGCGTGTTTCACCGTGCCAAATGGCTACAAAATCCTATAGTCTGCATTATCTCCGAAACTAATACGAATAGGGAAACGATACTGCATTACTTAGGGTAGTTTATAAATGGAAACAAGACTATGTAGTTAAATCCGGAATAGCTGTTTTAGTTTTGGAGTTATTGTCGATGGTGTCTTTTTGGCCAATTTTTAGCGTTTTTCACCGTGCCAGATGGCTATAAAATCATATAGTCTGCATTATCTCCGAAACTAATACGAATAGAAAAACGATACTGCATCACTTAAAGTAGTTTTTAAACGCAAACAAGACTATGTAGTTAAATCCGGAATAGCTGTTTTAGTTTTGGAGTAATTGTCGATGGTGTCTTTTTATCAAATTTTTAGCGTTTTTCACCGTGACAAATGGCTACAAAATCTTATAGTCACTATTATCTCCGAAAGTAATACGAATAGAAAAACCATACTGCATCATTTAGGGTAGTTTATAAACGCAAACAAGACTATGTAGTTAAATCCGGAACAGCTGTTTTTGTTTTGGAATTATTGTCGATTTTGTCTTTTGGGGAAATTTTTAGTGTTTTTCACCGTGCCAGATGGCTACAAAATCGTATAGTCTGCATTATCTCCGAAACTAATACGAATAGAAAGGCGATACTGCATCACTTAAAGAAGTTTTTAAACGCAAACAAGACTATGTACATAAATCCGGAATAGCTGTTTTCGTTTTGGAGTTATTATCGATGGCGTCATTTTGGCAAATTTTTAGCGTGTTTCACCGTGCCAAATGGCTACAAAATCCTATAGTCTGCATTATCTCCGAAACTAATACGAATAAAAAAACGATACTGCATCACTTAAAGTAGTTTATAAACGCAAACAAGGCTATGTAGTTAAATCCGGAACAGCTGTTTTAGTTATGGAGTTATTGTCGATGGTGTCATTTTGGCAAATTTTTAGCGTTTTTCACCGTGCCAAATGGCTACAAAATCCTATAGTCTGCATTATCTCCGAAACTAATACGAATAGAAAAAACATACTGCATCACTTAGGGTAGTTTCTAAACGGAAACAAGACTATGTAGTTAAATCCGGAATAGCTGTTTTAGTTTAGGAGTTATTGTCGATGGTGTCTTTTTGGCCAATTTTTATCGTTTTTCACCGTGCCAGATGGCTACAAAAACATATAGTCTGCATTATCTCCGAAACTAATACGAATAGAAAAACGATACTGCATCACTTAAAGTAGTTTTTAAACGCAAACAAGACTATGTAGTTAAATCCGGAATAGCTCTTTTAATGTTGGAGTAATTGTCGATGGTGTATTTTTATCAAATTTTTAGCGTTTTTCACTGTGACAATTGGCTACAAAATCTTATAGTCACTATTATCTCCGAAAGTAATACGAATAGAAAAACCATACTGCATCATTTAGGGTAGTTTATAAACGCAAAAAAGACTATGTAGTTAAATCCGGAACAGCTGTTTTAGTTTTGGAATTATTGTCGATGGTGTCTTTTTGGCAAATTTTTAGTGTTTTTCACCGTGCCAGATGGCTACAAAATCGTATAGTCTGCATTATCTCCGAAAATAATACGAATAAAAAAACGATACTGCATCACTTAAAGTAGTTTATAAACGCAAACAAGGCTATGTAGTTAAATCCGGAACAGCTGTTTTAGTTATGGAGTTATTGTCGATGGTGTCATTTTGGCAAATTTTTAGCGTTTTTCACCGTGCCAAATATCTACAAAATCCTATAGTCTGCATTATCTCCGAAACTAATACGAATAGAAAAAACATACTGCATCACTTAGGGTAGTTTCTAAACGCAAACAAGACTATGCAGTTAAATTCGGAATAGCTGTTTTAGTTTTGGATTTATTGTCGAAGGTGTCATTTTGTCAATTTTTAGCGTTTTTCACCGTGCCAAATGGCTACAAAATCCTATAGTCTGCATTATTTCCGAAACTAATACGAATAGAAAAACGATACTGCATCACTTAGGGTAGTTTATAAACGCAAACAAGACTATGTAGTTAAATCCGGAATAGTTGTTTTCGTTTTGGAGTTATTGTCGATGGTGTCATTTTGGCAAATTTTTAGCGTGTTTCACCGTGCCAAATGGCTACAAAATCGTATAGTCTGCATTATCTCCGAAACTAATACGAATAGGGAAACGATACTGCATTACTTAGGGTAGTTTATAAATGGAAACAAGACTATGTAGTTAAATCCGGAATAGCTGTTTTAGTTTTGGAGTTATTGTCGATGGTGTCTTTTTGGCGAATTTTTAGCGTTTTTCACCGTGCCAGATGGCTACAAAAACATATAGTCTGCATTATCTCCGAAACTAATACGAATAGAAAAACGATACTGCATCACTTAAAGTAGTTTTTAAACGCAAACCAGACTATGTAGTTAAATCCGGAAAAGCTGTTTTAGTGTTGGAGTAATTGTCGATGGTGTATTTTTATCAAATTTTTAGCGTTTTTCACTGTGACAAATGGCTACAAAATCCTATAGTATGCATTATCTCCGAAAGTAATACGAATAGAAAAACCATACTGCATCATTTAGGGTAGTTTATAAACGCAAACAAGACTATGTAGTTAAATCCGGAACAGCTGTTTTAGTTTTGGAATTATTGTCGATGGTGTCTTTTTGGCAAATTTTTAGTGTTTTTGACCGTGCCAGATGGCTACAAAATCGTATAGTCTGCATTATCTCCGAAACTAATTCGAATAGAAAGGCGATACTGCATCACTTAAAGAAGTTTTTAAACGCAAACAAGACTATGTACATACATCCGGAATAGCTGTTTTCGTTTTGGAGTTATTGTCGATGGTGTCTTTTTGGCCAATATTTAGCGTTTTTCACCGTGCCAAATGGCTACAAAATCCTATAGTCTGCATTATCTCCGAAACTAATAGGAATAGAAAAACGATACTGCACAACTTAAAGTAGTTTATAAACGCACACAAGACTATGTAGTTAAATCCGGAATAGCTGTTTTAGTTTTGGAGTAATTGTCGATGGTGTCTTTTTATCAAATTTTTAGCGTTTTTCACCGTGACAAATGGCTACAAAATCCTATAGTATGCATTATCTCCGAAACTAATAAGAATAGAAAAACCATACTGCATCACTTAGGGCAGTTTATAAACGCAAACAAGACTATGTGCTTAAATCCGGAATAGCTGTTTTAGTTTTGAAGTTATTGTCGATGGTGTCATTTCGGCAAATTTTTAACATCTTTGACTGTGCCAAATGGCTAAAAAATCCCATAGTCTGCATTATCTCCGAAACTAATACGAATACAAAAACGATACTGCATTACTTAAAGTTGTTTTTAAACGCAAACAAGACTATGTAGTTAAATCCGGAATAGCTGTTTTAGTTTTGGAGTAATTGTCGATGGTGTCTTTTTATCAAATTTTTAGCGTTTTTCACCGTGACAAATGGCTACAAAATCTTATAGTCACTATTATCTCCGAAAGTAATACGAATAGAAAAACCATACTGCATCATTTAGGGTAGTTTATAAACGCAAACAAAACTATGTAGTTAAATCCGGAACAGCTGTTTTAGTTTTGGAATTATTGTCGATGGTGTCTTTTTGGCAAATTTTTAGTGTTTTTCACCGTGCCAGATGGCTACAAAATCGTATAGTCTGCATTATCTCCGAAACTAATACGAATAGGGAAACGATACTGCATTACTTAGGGTAGTTTATAAATGGAAACAAGACTATGTAGTTAAATCCGGAATAGCTGTTTTAGTTTTGGAGTTATTGTCGATGGTGTCTTTTTGGCGAATTTTTAGCGTTTTTCACCGTGCCAAATGGCTACAAAATCCTATAGTCTGCATTATCTCCGAAACTAATACGAATAGAAAAAACATACTGCATCACTTAGGGTAGTTTCTAAACGGAAACAAGACTATGCAGTTAAATTCGGAATAGCTGTTTTAGTTTTGGAGTTATTGTCGAAGGTGTCATTTTGTCAAATTTTTAGCGTTTTTCACCGTGCCAAATGGCTACAAAATCCTATAGTCTGCATTATCTCCGAAACTAATACGAATAGAAAAACGATACTGCATCACTTAGGGTAGTTTATAAACGCAAACAAGACTATGTAGTTAAATCCGGAATAGCTGTTTTAGTTTAGGAGTTATTGTCGATGGTGTCTTTTTGGCCAATTTTTATCGTTTTTCACCGTGCCAGATGGCTACAAAAACATATAGTCTGCATTATCTCCGAAACTAATACGAATAGAAAAACGATACTGCATCACTTAAAGTAGTTTTTAAACGCAAACAAGACTATGTAGTTAAATCCGGAATAGCTCTTTTAATGTTGGAGTAAATGTCGATGGTGTATTTTTATCAAATTTTTAGCGTTTTTCACTGTGACAATTGGCTACAAAATCTTATAGTCACTATTATCTCCGAAAGTAATACAAATAGAAAAACCATACTGCATCATTTAGGGTAGTTTATAAACGCAAAAAAGACTATGTAGTTAAATCCGGAACAGCTGTTTTAGTTTTGGAATTATTGTCGATGGTGTCTTTTTGGCAAATTTTTAGTGTTTTTCACCGTGCCAGATGGCTACAAAATCGTATAGTCTGCATTATCTCCGAAAATAATACGAATAAAAAAACGATACTGCATCACTTAAAGTAGTTTATAAACGCAAACAAGGCTATGTAGTTAAATCCGGAACAGCTGTTTTAGTTATGGAGTTATTGTCGATGGTGTCATTTTGGCAAATTTTTAGCGTTTTTCACCGTGCCAAATATCTACAAAATCCTATAGTCTGCATTATCTCCGAAACTAATACGAATAGAAAAAACATACTGCATCACTTAGGGTAGTTTCTAAACGCAAACAAGACTATGCAGTTAAATTCGGAATAGCTGTTTTAGTTTTGGATTTATTGTCGAAGGTGTCATTTTGTCAAATTTTTAGCGTTTTTCACCGTGCCAAATGGCTACAAAATCCTATAGTCTGCATTATTTCCGAAACTAATACGAATAGAAAAACGATACTGCATCACTTAGGGTAGTTTATAAACGCAAACAAGACTATGTAGTTAAATCCGGAATAGTTGTTTTCGTTTTGGAGTTATTGTCGATGGTGTCTTTTTGGCAAATTTTTAGCGTGTTTCACCGTGCCAAATGGCTACAAAATCGTATAGTCTGCATTATCTCCGAAACTAATACGAATAGGGAAACGATACTGCATCACTTAGGGTAGTTTATAAATGGAAACAAGACTATGTAGTTAAATCCGGAATAGTTGTTTTAGTTTTGGAGTTATTGTCGATGGTGTCTTTTTGGCGAATTTTTAGCGTTTTTCACCGTGCCAAATGGCTACAAAAACATATAGTCTGCATTATCTCCGAAACTAATACGAATAGAAAAACCATACTGCATCACTTAGGGTAGTTTTTAAACGCAAACAAGACTATGTAGTTAAATCCGGAAAAGCTGTTTTAGTGTTGGAGTAATTGTCGATGGTGTATTTTTATCAAATTTTTAGCGTTTTTCACTGGGACAAATGGCTACAAAATCCTATAGTATGCATTATCTCCGAAAGTAATACGAATAGAAAAACCATACTGCATCATTTAGGGTAGTTTATAAACGCAAACAAGACTATGTAGTTAAATCCGGAACAGCTGTTTTAGTTTTGGAATTATTGTCGATGGTGTCTTTTTGGCAAATTTTTAGTGTTTTTGACCGTGCCAGATGGCTACAAAATCGTATAGTCTGCATTATCTCCGAAACTAATTCGAATAGAAAGGCGATACTGCATCACTTAAAGAAGTTTTTAAACGCAAACAAGACTATGTACATACATCCGGAATAGCTGTTTTCGTTTTGGAGTTATTGTCGATGGTGTCTTTTTGGCCAATATTTAGCGTTTTTCACCGTGCCAAATGGCTACAAAATCCTATAGTCTGCATTATCTCCGAAACTAATAGGAATAGAAAAACGATACTGCACAACTTAAAGTAGTTTATAAACGCACACAAGACTATGTAGTTAAATCCGGAATAGCTGTTTTAGTTTTGGAGTAATTGTCGATGGTGTCTTTTTATCAAATTTTTAGCGTTTTTCACCGTGACAAATGGCTACAAAATCCTATAGTATGCATTATCTCCGAAACTAATAAGAATAGAAAAACCATACTGCATCACTTAGGGCAGTTTATAAACGCAAACAAGACTATGTGCTTAAATCCGGAATAGCTGTTTTAGTTTTGAAGTTATTGTCGATGGTGTCATTTCGGCAAATTTTTAACATCTTTGACTGTGCCAAATGGCTACAAAATCCCATAGTCTGCATTATCTCCGAAACTAATACGAATACAAAAACGATACTGCATTACTTAAAGTTGTTTTTAAACGCAAACAAGACTATGTAGTTAAATCCGGAATAGCTGTTTTAGTTTTGGAGTAATTGTCGATGGTGTCTTTTTATCAAATTTTTAGCGTTTTTCACCGTGACAAATGGCTACAAAATCTTATAGTCACTATTTTCTCCGAAAGTAATACGAATAGAAAAACCATACTGCATCATTTAGGGTAGTTTATAAAAGCAAACAAAACTATGTAGTTAAATCCGGAACAGCTGTTTTAGTTTTGGAATTATTGTCGATGATGTCTTTTTGGCAAATTTTTAGTGTTTTTCACCGTGCCAGATGGCTACAAAATCGTATAGTCTGCATTATCTCCGAAACTAATACGAATAGGGAAACGATACTGCATTACTTAGGGTAGTTTATAAATGGAAACAAGACTATGTAGTTAAATCCGGAATAGCTGTTTTAGTTTTGGAGTTATTGTCGATGGTGTCTTTTTGGCGAATTTTTAGCGTTTTTCACCGTGCCAGATGGCTACAAAAACATATAGTCTGCATTATCTCCGAAACTAATACGAATAGAAAAACGATACTGCATCACTTAAAGTAGTTTTTAAACGCAAACAAGACTATGTAGTTAAATCCGGAACAGCTGTTTTAGTTTTGGAATTATTGTCGATGGTGTCTATTTGGCAAATTTTTAGTGTTTTTGACCGTGCCAGATGGCTACAAAATCGTATAGTCTGCATTATCTCCGAAACTAATTCGAATAGAAAGGCGATACTGCATCACTTAAAGAAGTTTTTAAACGCAAACAAGACTATGTACATACATCCGGAATAGCTGTTTTCGTTTTGGAGTTATTGTCGATGGCGTCATTTTGGCAAATTTTTAGCGTGTTTCACCGTGCCAAATGGCTACAAAATCCTATAGTCTGCATTATCTCCGAAACTAATACGAATAGAAAAAACATACTGCATCACTTAGGGTAGTTTCTAAACGCAAACAAGACTATGCAGTTAAATTCGGAATAGCTGTTTTAGTTTTGGAGTTATTGTCGAAGGTGTCATTTTGTCAAATTTTTAGCGTTTTTCACCGTGCGAAATGGCTACAAAATCCTATAGTCTGCTTTATCTCCGAAACTAATACGAATAGAAAAACGATACTGCTTCACTTAGGGTAGTTTATAAACGCAAACAAGACTATGTAGTTAAATCCGGAATAGCTGTTTTCGTTTTGGAGTTATTGTGGATGGCGTCCTTTTGGCAAATTTTTAGCGTGTTTCACCGTGCCAAATGGCTACAAAATCCTATAGTCTGCATTAACTCCGAAACTAATACGAATAGGGAAACGATACTGCATTACTTAGGGTAGTTTGTAAATGGAAACAAGACTATGTAGTTAAATCCGGAATAGCTGTTTTAGTTTTGGAGTTATTGTCGATGGTGTCTTTTTGGCCAATATTTAGCGTTTTTCACCGTGCCAAATGGCTACAAAATCCTATAGTCTGCATTATCTCCGAAACTAATAGGAATAGAATAACGATACTGCACAACTTAAAGTAGTTTATAAACGCACACAAGACTATGTAGTTAAATCCGGAATAGCTGTTTTAGTTTTGGAGTAATTGTCGATGGTGTCTTTTTATCAAATTTTTAGCGTTTTTCACCGTGACAAATGGCTACAAAATCCTATAGTATGCATTATCTCCGAAACTAATAAGAATAGAAAAACCATACTGCATCACTTAGGGTAGTTTATAAACGCAAACAAGACTATGTGCTTAAATCCGGAATAGCTGTTTTAGTTTTGAAGTTATTGTCTATGGTGTCATTTCGGCAAATTTTTAACATCTTTGACTGTGCCAAATGGCTACAAAATCCCATAGTCTGCATTATCTCCGAAACTAATACGAATACAAAAACGATACTGCATTACTTAAAGTAGTTTTTAAACGCAAACAAGACTATGTAGTTAAATCCGGAATAGCTGTTTTAGTTTTGGAGTAATTGTCGATGGTGTCTTTTTATCAAATTTTTAGCGTTTTTCACCGTGACAAATGGCTACAAAATCTTATAGTCACTATTATCTCCGAAAGTAATACGAATAGAAAAACCATACTGCATCATTTAGGGTAGTTTATAAACGCAAACAAAACTATGTAGTTAAATCCGGAACAGCTGTTTTAGTTTTGGAATTATTGTCGATGGTGTCTTTTTGGCAAATTTTTAGTGTTTTTCACCGTGCCAGATGGCTACAAAATCGTATAGTCTGCATTATCTCCGAAACTAATACGAATAGAAAGGCGATACTGCATCACTTAAAGAAGTTTTTAAACGCAAACAAGACTATGTACATAAATCCAAGATAGCTGTTTTCGTTTTGGAGTTATTGTCGATGGCGTCATTTTGGGAAATTTTTAGCGTGTTTCACCGTGCCAAATGGCTACAAAATCCTATAGTCTGCATTATCTCCGAAACTAATACGAATAAAAAAACGATACTGCATCACTTAAAGTAGTTTATAAACGCAAACAAGGCTATGTAGTTAAATCCGGAACAGCTGTTTTAGTTATGGAGTTATTGTCGATGGTGTCATTTTGGCAAATTTTTAGCGTTTTTCACCGTGCCAAATGGCTACAAAATCCTATAGTCTGCATTATCTCCGAAACTAATACGAATAGAAAAAACATACTGCATCACTTAGGGTAGTTTCTAAACGCAAACAAGACTATTTAGTTAAATCCGGAATAGCTGTTTTAGTTTTGGAGTTATTGTCGATGGTGTCTTTTTGGCCAATTTTTAGCGTTTTTCACCGTGCCAAATGGCTACAAAATCCTATAGTCTGCATTATCTCCGAAACTAATACGAATAGAAAAACGATACTGCATCACTTAAAGTAGTTTTAAAACGCAAACAAGACTATGTAGTTAAATCCGGAATAGCTGTTTTAGTTTTGGAGTAATTGTCGATGGTGTCTTTTTATCAAATTTTTAGCGTTTTTCACCGTGACAAATGGCTACAAAATCTTATAGTCACTATTATCTCCGAAAGTAATACGAATAGAAAAACCATACTGCATCATTTAGGGTAGTTTATAAACGCAAACAAGACTATGTAGTTAAATCCGGAACAGCTGTTTTTGTTTTGGAATTATTGTCGATTTTGTATTTTGGGGAAATTTTTGTGTTTTTCACCGTGCCAGATGGCTACAAAATCCTATAGTCTCAATTATCTCCGAAACTAATACGAATAGAAAAACGATACTGCATCACTTAGGGTAGTTTATAAACGCAAACAAGACTATGCAGTTAAATCCGGAATAGCTGTTTTAGTTTTGGAGTAATTGTCGATGGTGTCTTTTTATCAAATTTTTAGCGTTTTTCACCGTGACAAATGGCTACAAAATCTTATAGTCACTATTATCTCCGAAAGTAATACGAATAGAAAAACCATACTGCATCACTTAGGGTAGTTTATAAACGCAAACAAGGCTATGCTGTTAAATCCGGAATAGCTGCTTTCGGTTTGGAGTTATTGTCGATGGCGTCATTTTGGCAAATTTTTAGCGTGTTTCACCGTGCCACATGGTTACAAAATCCTATAGTCTGCTTTATCTCCGAAACTAATACGAATAAAAAAACGATACTGCATCACTTAAAGTAGTTTATAAACGCAAACAAGGCTATGTAGTTAAATCCGGAACAGCTGTTTTAGTTATGGAGTTATCATCGATGGTGTCATTATGGCAAATTTTTAGCGTTTTTCACCGTGCCAAATGGCTACAAAATCCTATAGTCTGCATTATCTCCGAAACTAATACGAATAGAAAAAACATACTGCATCACTTAAAGTAGTTTTTAAAAGCAAACAAGACTATGTAGTTAAATCTTTAACAGCTGTTTTAGTTTTGGAGTTATTGTCGATGGTGTCATTTTGGCAAATTTTTAGCGTTTTTCACCGTGCCAGATGACTACAAAATCCTATAGTCTGCTTTATCTCCGAAACTAATAGGAATAGAAAAACGATACTGCACAACTTAAAGTAGTTTATAAACGCACACAAGACTATGTAGTTAAATCCGGAATAGCTGTTTTAGTTTTGGAGTAATTGTTGATAGTGTCTTTTTATCAAATTTTTAGCATTTTTCACCGTGACAAATGGCTACAAAATCCTATAGTATGCATTATCTCCGAAACTAATACGAATAGAAAAACGATACTGCATCAATTAAAGTAGTTTTTAAACGCAAACAAGACTATGCAGTTAAATCCGGAACAGCTGTTTTAGTTTTGGAATTATTGTCAATGGTGTCTTTTTGGCAAATTTTTAGCGTTTTTCACCGTGCCAAATATCTACAAAATCCTATAGTCTGCATTATCTCCGAAACTAATACGAATAGAAAAAACATACTGCATCACTTAGGGTAGTTTCTAAACGCAAACAAGGCTATGCAGTTAAATTCGGAATAGCTGTTTTAGTTTTGGATTTATTGTCGAAGGTGTCATTTTGTCAATTTTTAGCGTTTTTCACCGTGCCAAATGGCTACAAAATCCTATAGTCTGCATTATTTCCGAAACTAATACGAATAGAAAAACGATACTGCATCACTTAGGGTAGTTTATAAACGCAAACAAGACTATGTAGTTAAATCCGGAATAGTTGTTTTCGTTTTGGAGTTATTGTCGATGGTGTCATTTTGGCAAATTTTTAGCGTGTTTCACCGTGCCAAATGGCTACAAAATCGTATAGTCTGCATTATCTCCGAAACTAATACGAATAGGGAAACGATACTGCATTACTTAGGGTAGTTTATAAATGGAAACAAGACTATGTAGTTAAATCCGGAATAGCTGTTTTAGTTTTGGAGTTATTGTCGATGGTGTCTTTTTGGCGAATTTTTAGCGTTTTTCACCGTGCCAAATGGCTACAAAAACATATAGTCTGCATTATCTCCGAAACTAATACGAATAGAAAAACGATACTGCATCACTTAAAGTAGTTTTTAAACGCAAACAAGACTATGTAGTTAAATCCGGAAAAGCTGTTTTAGTGTTGGAGTAATTGTCGATGGTGTATTTTTATCAAATTTTTAGCGTTTTTCACTGTGACAAATGGCTACAAAATCCTATAGTATGCATTATCTCCGAAAGTAATACGAATAGAAAAACCATACTGCATCATTTAGGGTAGTTTATAAACGCAAACAAGACTATGTAGTTAAATCCGGAACAGCTGTTTTAGTTTTGGAATTATTGTCGATGGTGTCTTTTTGGCAAATTTTTAGTGTTTTTGACCGTGCCAGATGGCTACAAAATCGTATAGTCTGCATTATCTCCGAAACTAATTCGAATAGAAAGGCGATACTGCATCACTTAAAGAAGTTTTTAAACGCAAACAAGACTATGTACATACATCCGGAATAGTTGTTTTCGTTTTGGAGTTATTGTCGATGGTGTCTTTTTGGCCAATATTTAGCGTTTTTCACCGTGCCAAATGGCTACAAAATCCTATAGTCTGCATTATCTCCGAAACTAATAGGAATAGAAAAACGATACTGCACAACTTAAAGTAGTTTATAAACGCACACAAGACTATGTAGTTAAATCCGGAATAGCTGTTTTAGTTTTGGAGTAATTGTCGATGGTGTCTTTTTATCAAATTTTTAGCGTTTTTCACCGTGACAAATGGCTACAAAATCCTATAGTATGCATTATCTCCGAAACTAATAAGAATAGAAAAACCATACTGCATCACTTAGGGCAGTTTATAAACGCAAACAAGACTATGTGCTTAAATCCGGAATAGCTGTTTTAGTTTTGAAGTTATTGTCGATGGTGTCATTTCGGCAAATTTTTAACATCTTTGACTGTGCCAAATGGCTACAAAATCCCATAGTCTGCATTATCTCCGAAACTAATACGAATACAAAAACGATACTGCATTACTTAAAGTTGTTTTTAAACGCAAACAAGACTATGTAGTTAAATCCGGAATAGCTGTTTTAGTTTTGGAGTAATTGTCGATGGTGTCTTTTTATCAAATTTTTAGCGTTTTTCACCGTGACAAATGGCTACAAAATCTTATAGTCACTATTATCTCCGAAAGTAATACGAATAGAAAAACCATACTGCATCATTTAGGGTAGTTTATAAACGCAAACAAGACTATGTAGTTAAATCCGGAACAGCTGTTTTTGTTTTGGAATTATTGTCGATTTTGTATTTTGGGGAAATTTTTTGTGTTTTTCACCGTGCCAGATGGCTACAAAATCCTATAGTCTCAATTATCTCCGAAACTAATACGAATAGAAAAACCATACTGCATCACTTAGGGTAGTTTATAAACGCAAACAAGACTATGCAGTTAAATCCGGAATAGCTGTTTTAGTTTTGGAGTAATTGTCGATGGTGTCTTTTTATCAAATTTTTAGCGTTTTTCACCGTGACAAATGGCTACAAAATCTTATAGTCACTATTATCTCCGAAAGTAATACGAATAGAAAAACCATACTGCATCACTTAGGGTAGTTTATAAACGCAAACAAGGCTATGCTGTTAAATCCGGAATAGCTGCTTTCGGTTTGGAGTTATTGTCGATGGCGTCATTTTGGCAAATTTTTAGCGTGTTTCACCGTGCCACATGGTTACAAAATCCTATAGTCTGCTTTATCTCCGAAACTAATACGAATAAAAAAACGATACTGCATCACTTAAAGTAGTTTATAAACGCAAACAAGGCTATGTAGTTAAATCCGGAACAGCTGTTTTAGTTATGGAGTTATCATCGATGGTGTCATTATGGCAAATTTTTAGCGTTTTTCACCGTGCCAAATGGCTACAAAATCCTATAGTCTGCATTATCTCCGAAACTAATACGAATAGAAAAAACATACTGCATCACTTAAAGTAGTTTTTAAAAGCAAACAAGACTATGTAGTTAAATCTTTAACAGCTGTTTTAGTTTTGGAGTTATTGTCGATGGTGTCATTTTGGCAAATTTTTAGCGTTTTTCACCGTGCCAGATGACTACAAAATCCTATAGTCTGCTTTATCTCCGAAACTAATAGGAATAGAAAAACGATACTGCACAACTTAAAGTAGTTTATAAACGCACACAAGACTATGTAGTTAAATCCGGAATAGCTGTTTTAGTTTTGGAGTAATTGTTGATAGTGTCTTTTTATCAAATTTTTAGCATTTTTCACCGTGACAAATGGCTACAAAATCCTATAGTATGCATTATCTCCGAAACTAATACGAATAGAAAAACGATACTGCATCAATTAAAGTAGTTTTTAAACGCAAACAAGACTATGCAGTTAAATCCGGAACAGCTGTTTTAGTTTTGGAATTATTGTCAATGGTGTCTTTTTGGCAAATTTTTAGCGTTTTTCACCGTGCCAAATATCTACAAAATCCTATAGTCTGCATTATCTCCGAAACTAATACGAATAGAAAAAACATACTGCATCACTTAGGGTAGTTTCTAAACGCAAACAAGACTATGCAGTTAAATTCGGAATAGCTGTTTTAGTTTTGGATTTATTGTCGAAGGTGTCATTTTGTAAATTTTTAGCGTTTTTCACCGTGCCAAATGGCTACAAAATCCTATAGTCTGCATTATTTCCGAAACTAATACGAATAGAAAAACGATACTGCATCACTTAGGGTAGTTTATAAACGCAAACAAGACTATGTAGTTAAATCCGGAATAGTTGTTTTCGTTTTGGAGTTATTGTCGATGGTGTCTTTTTGGCAAATTTTTAGCGTGTTTCACCGTGCCAAATGGCTACAAAATCGTATAGTCTGCATTATCTCCGAAACTAATACGAATAGGGAAACGATACTGCATTACTTAGGGTAGTTTATAAATGGAAACAAGACTATGTAGTTAAATCCGGAATAGCTGTTTTAGTTTTGGAGTTATTGTCGATGGTGTCTTTTTGGCGAATTTTTAGCGTTTTTCACCGTGCCAAATGGCTACAAAAACATATAGTTTGCATTATCTCCGAAACTAATACGAATAGAAAAACGATACTGCATCACTTAAAGTAGTTTTTAAACGCAAACAAGACTATGTAGTTAAATCCGGAAAAGCTGTTTTAGTGTTGGAGTAATTGTCGATGGTGTATTTTTATCAAATTTTTAGCGTTTTTCACTGTGACAAATGGCTACATAATCCTATAGTATGCATTATCTCCGAAAGTAATACGAATAGAAAAACCATACTGCATCATTTAGGGTAGTTTATAAACGCAAACAAGACTATGTAGTTAAATCCGGAACAGCTGTTTTAGTTTTGGAATTATTGTCGATGGTGTCTTTTTGGCAAATTTTTAGTGTTTTTGACCGTGCCAGATGGCTACAAAATCGTATAGTCTGCATTATCTCCGAAACTAATTCGAATAGAAAGGCGATACTGCATCACTTAAAGAAGTTTTTAAACGCAAACAAGACTATGTACATACATCCGGAATAGCTGTTTTCGTTTTGGAGTTATTGTCGATGGTGTCTTTTTGGCCAATATTTAGCGTTTTTCACCGTGCCAAATGGCTACAAAATCCTATAGTCTGCATTATCTCCGAAACTAATAGGAATAGAAAAACGATACTGCACAACTTAAAGTAGTTTATAAACGCACACAAGACTATGTAGTTAAATCCGGAATAGCTGTTTTAGTTTTGGAGTAATTGTCGATGGTGTCTTTTTATCAAATTTTTAGCGTTTTTCACCGTGACAAATGGCTACAAAATCCTATAGTATGCATTATCTCCGAAACTAATAAGAATAGAAAAACCATACTGCATCACTTAGGGCAGTTTATAAACGCAAACAAGACTATGTGCTTAAATCCGGAATAGCTGTTTTAGTTTTGAAGTTATTGTCGATGGTGTCATTTCGGCAAATTTTTAACATCTTTGACTGTGCCAAATGGCTACAAAATCCCATAGTCTGCATTATCTCCGAAACTAATACGAATACAAAAACGATACTGCATTACTTAAAGTTGTTTTTAAACGCAAACAAGACTATGTAGTTAAATCCGGAATAGCTGTTTTAGTTTTGGAGTAATTGTCGATGGTGTCTTTTTATCAAATTTTTAGCGTTTTTCACCGTGACAAATGGCTACAAAATCTTATAGTCACTATTATCTCCGAAAGTAATACGAATAGAAAAACCATACTGCATCATTTAGGGTAGTTTATAAACGCAAACAAAACTATGTAGTTAAATCCGGAACAGCTGTTTTAGTTTTGGAATTATTGTCGATGGTGTCTTTTTGGCAAATTTTTAGTGTTTTTCACCGTGCCAGATGGCTACAAAATCGTATAGTCTGCATTATCTCCGAAACTAATACGAATAGGGAAACGATACTGCATTACTTAGGGTAGTTTATAAATGGAAACAAGACTATGTAGTTAAATCCGGAATAGCTGTTTTAGTTTTGGAGTTATTGTCGATGGTGTCTTTTTGGCGAATTTTTAGCGTTTTTCACCGTGCCAGATGGCTACAAAAACATATAGTCTGCATTATCTCCGAAACTAATACGAATAGAAAAACGATACTGCATCACTTAAAGTAGTTTTTAAACGCAAACAAGACTATGTAGTTAAATCCGGAAAAGCTGTTTTAGTGTTGGAGTAATTGTCGATGGTGTATTTTTATCAAATTTTTAGCGTTTTTCACTGTGACAAATGGCTACAAAATCCTATAGTATGCATTATCTCCGAAAGTAATACGAATAGAAAAACCATACTGCATCATTTAGGGTAGTTTATAAACGCAAACAAGACTATGTAGTTAAATCCGGAACAGCTGTTTTAGTTTTGGAATTATTGTCGATGGTGTCTATTTGGCAAATTTTTAGTGTTTTTGACCGTGCCAGATGGCTACAAAATCGTATAGTCTGCATTATCTCCGAAACTAATTCGAATAGAAAGGCGATACTGCATCACTTAAAGAAGTTTTTAAACGCAAACAAGACTATGTACATACATCCGGAATAGCTGTTTTCGTTTTGGAGTTATTGTCGATGGCGTCATTTTGGCAAATTTTTAGCGTGTTTCACCGTGCCAAATGGCTACAAAATCCTATAGTCTGCATTATCTCCGAAACTAATACGAATAGAAAAAACATACTGCATCACTTAGGGTAGTTTCTAAACGCAAACAAGACTATGCAGTTAAATTCGGAATAGCTGTTTTAGTTTTGGAGTTATTGTCGAAGGTGTCATTTTGTCAAATTTTTAGCGTTTTTCACCGTGCGAAATGGCTACAAAATCCTATAGTCTGCTTTATCTCCGAAACTAATACGAATAGAAAAACGATACTGCTTCACTTAGGGTAGTTTATAAACGCAAACAAGACTATGTAGTTAAATCCGGAATAGCTGTTTTCGTTTTGGAGTTATTGTCGATGGCGTCCTTTTGGCAAATTTTTAGCGTGTTTCACCGTGCCAAATGGCTACAAAATCCTATAGTCTGCATTAACTCCGAAACTAATACGAATAGGGAAACGATACTGCATTACTTAGGGTAGTTTATAAATGGAAACAAGACTATGTAGTTAAATCCGGAATAGCTGTTTTAGTTTTGGAGTTATTGTCGATGGTGTCTTTTTGGCCAATATTTAGCGTTTTTCACCGTGCCAAATGGCTACAAAATCCTATAGTCTGCATTATCTCCGAAACTAATAGGAATAGAATAACGATACTGCACAACTTAAAGTAGTTTATAAACGCACACAAGACTATGTAGTTAAATCCGGAATAGCTGTTTTAGTTTTGGAGTAATTGTCGATGGTGTCTTTTTATCAAATTTTTAGCGTTTTTCACCGTGACAAATGGCTACAAAATCCTATAGTATGCATTATCTCCGAAACTAATAAGAATAGAAAAACCATACTGCATCACTTAGGGTAGTTTATAAACGCAAACAAGACTATGTGCTTAAATCCGGAATAGCTGTTTTAGTTTTGAAGTTATTGTCTATGGTGTCATTTCGGCAAATTTTTAACATCTTTGACTGTGCCAAATGGCTACAAAATCCCATAGTCTGCATTATCTCCGAAACTAATACGAATACAAAAACGATACTGCATTACTTAAAGTAGTTTTTAAACGCAAACAAGACTATGTAGTTAAATCCGGAATAGCTGTTTTAGTTTTGGAGTAATTGTCGATGGTGTCTTTTTATCAAATTTTTAGCGTTTTTCACCGTGACAAATGGCTACAAAATATTATAGTCACTATTATCTCCGAAAGTAATACGAATAGAAAAACCATACTGCATCATTTAGGGTAGTTTATAAACGCAAACAAGACTATGTAGTTAAATCCGGAACAGCTGTTTTAGTTTTGGAATTATTGTCGATGGTGTCTATTTGGCAAATTTTTAGTGTTTTTGACCGTGCCAGATGGCTACAAAATCGTATAGTCTGCATTATCTCCGAAACTAATTCGAATAGAAAGGCGATACTGCATCACTTAAAGAAGTTTTTAAACGCAAACAAGACTATGTACATACATCCGGAATAGCTGTTTTCGTTTTGGAGTTATTGTCGATGGCGTCATTTTGGCAAATTTTTAGCGTGTTTCACCGTGCCAAATGGCTACAAAATCCTATAGTCTGCATTATCTCCGAAACTAATACGAATAGAAAAAACATACTGCATCACTTAGGGTAGTTTCTAAACGCAAACAAGACTATGCAGTTAAATTCGGAATAGCTGTTTTAGTTTTGGAGTTATTGTCGAAGGTGTCATTTTGTCAAATTTTTAGCGTTTTTCACCGTGCGAAATGGCTACAAAATCCTATAGTCTGCTTTATCTCCGAAACTAATACGAATAGAAAAACGATACTGCTTCACTTAGGGTAGTTTATAAACGCAAACAAGACTATGTAGTTAAATCCGGAATAGCTGTTTTCGTTTTGGAGTTATTGTCGATGGCGTCCTTTTGGCAAATTTTTAGCGTGTTTCACCGTGCCAAATGGCTACAAAATCCTATAGTCTGCATTAACTCCGAAACTAATACGAATAGGGAAACGATACTGCATTACTTAGGGTAGTTTATAAATGGAAACAAGACTATGTAGTTAAATCCGGAATAGCTGTTTTAGTTTTGGAGTTATTGTCGATGGTGTCTTTTTGGCCAATATTTAGCGTTTTTCACCGTGCCAAATGGCTACAAAATCCTATAGTCTGCATTATCTCCGAAACTAATAGGAATAGAATAACGATACTGCACAACTTAAAGTAGTTTATAAACGCACACAAGACTATGTAGTTAAATCCGGAATAGCTGTTTTAGTTTTGGAGTAATTGTCGATGGTGTCTTTTTATCAAATTTTTAGCGTTTTTCACCGTGACAAATGGCTACAAAATCCTATAGTATGCATTATCTCCGAAACTAATAAGAATAGAAAAACCATACTGCATCACTTAGGGTAGTTTATAAACGCAAACAAGACTATGTGCTTAAATCCGGAATAGCTGTTTTAGTTTTGAAGTTATTGTCTATGGTGTCATTTCGGCAAATTTTTAACATCTTTGACTGTGCCAAATGGCTACAAAATCCCATAGTCTGCATTATCTCCGAAACTAATACGAATACAAAAACGATACTGCATTACTTAAAGTAGTTTTTAAACGCAAACAAGACTATGTAGTTAAATCCGGAATAGCTGTTTTAGTTTTGGAGTAATTGTCGATGGTGTCTTTTTATCAAATTTTTAGCGTTTTTCACCGTGACAAATGGCTACAAAATCTTATAGTCACTATTATCTCCGAAAGTAATACGAATAGAAAAACCATACTGCATCATTTAGGGTAGTTTATAAACGCAAACAAAACTATGTAGTTAAATCCGGAACAGCTGTTTTAGTTTTGGAATTATTGTCGATGGTGTCTTTTTGGCAAATTTTTAGTGTTTTTCACCGTGCCAGATGGCTACAAAATCGTATAGTCTGCATTATCTCCGAAACTAATACGAATAGAAAGGCGATACTGCATCACTTAAAGAAGTTTTTAAACGCAAACAAGACTATGTACATAAATCCAAGATAGCTGTTTTCGTTTTGGAGTTATTGTCGATGGCGTCATTTTGGGAAATTTTTAGCGTGTTTCACCGTGCCAAATGGCTACAAAATCCTATAGTCTGCATTATCTCCGAAACTAATACGAATAAAAAAACGATACTGCATCACTTAAAGTAGTTTATAAACGCAAACAAGGCTATGTAGTTAAATCCGGAACAGCTGTTTTAGTTATGGAGTTATTGTCGATGGTGTCATTTTGGCAAATTTTTAGCGTTTTTCACCGTGCCAAATGGCTACAAAATCCTATAGTCTGCATTATCTCCGAAACTCATACGAATAGAAAAACGATACTGCATCACTTAAAGTAGTTTTAAAACGCAAACAAGACTATGTAGTTAAATCCGGAATAGCTGTTTTAGTTTTGGAGTAATTGTCGATGGTGTCTTTTTATCAAATTTTTAGCGTTTTTCACCGTGACAAATGGCTACAAAATCTTATAGTCACTATTATCTCCGAAAGTAATGCGAATAGAAAAACCATACTGCATCATTTAGGGTAGTTTATAAACGCAAACAAGACTATGTAGTTAAATCCGGAACAGCTGTTTTTGTTTTGGAATTATTGTCGATTTTGTATTTTGGGGAAATTTTTTGTGTTTTTCACCGTGCCAGATGGCTACAAAATCGTATAGTAGTTAAATCCGGAATAGCTGTTTTAGTTTTGGAGTAATTGTCGATGGTGTCTTTTTATCAAATTTTTAGCGTTTTTCACCGTGACAAATGGCTACAAAATCTTATAGTCACTATTATCTCCGAAAGTAATACGAATAGAAAAACCATACTGCATCACTTAGGGTAGTTTATAAACGCAAACAAGGCTATGCTGTTAAATCCGGAATAGCTGCTTTCGGTTTGGAGTTATTGTCGATGGCGTCATTTTGGCAAATTTTTAGCGTGTTTCACCGTGCCACATGGTTACAAAATCCTATAGTCTGCTTTATCTCCGAAACTAATACGAATAAAAAAACGATACTGCATCACTTAAAGTAGTTTATAAACGCAAACAAGGCTATGTAGTTAAATCCGGAACAGCTGTTTTAGTTATGGAGTTATCATCGATGGTGTCATTATGGCAAATTTTTAGCGTTTTTCACCGTGCCAAATGGCTACAAAATCCTATAGTCTGCATTATCTCCGAAACTAATACGAATAGAAAAAACATACTGCATCACTTAAAGTAGTTTTTAAAAGCAAACAAGACTATGTAGTTAAATCTTTAACAGCTGTTTTAGTTTTGGAGTTATTGTCGATGGTGTCATTTTGGCAAATTTTTAGCGTTTTTCACCGTGCCAGATGACTACAAAATCCTATAGTCTGCTTTATCTCCGAAACTAATAGGAATAGAAAAACGATACTGCACAACTTAAAGTAGTTTATAAACGCACACAAGACTATGTAGTTAAATCCGGAATAGCTGTTTTAGTTTTGGAGTAATTGTTGATAGTGTCTTTTTATCAAATTTTTAGCATTTTTCACCGTGACAAATGGCTACAAAATCCTATAGTATGCATTATCTCCGAAACTAATACGAATAGAAAAACGATACTGCATCAATTAAAGTAGTTTTTAAACGCAAACAAGACTATGCAGTTAAATCCGGAACAGCTGTTTTAGTTTTGGAATTATTGTCAATGGTGTCTTTTTGGCAAATTTTTAGCGTTTTTCACCGTGCCAGATAACTACAAAATCCTATAGTCTGCATTATCTCCGAAACTAATACGAATAAAAAAACGATACTGCATCACTTAAAGTAGTTTATAAACGCAAACAAGGCTATGTAGTTAAATCCGGAACAGCTGTTTTAGTTATGGAGTTATCATCGATGGTGTCATTATGGCAAATTTTTAGCGTTTTTCACCGTGCCAAATGGCTACAAAATCCTATAGTCTGCATTATCTCCGAAACTAATACGAATAGAAAAAACATACTGCATCACTTAGAGTAGTTTCTAAACGTAAACAAGACTATGCAGTTAAATTCGGAGTAGCTGTTTTTGTTTTGGAGTTATTGTCGAAGGTGTCATTTTGTCAAATTTTTAGCGTTTTTCACCGTGCCAGATGGCTACAAATTGGAGTTATTGTCGAAGGTGTCATTTTGTCAAATTTTTAGCGTGGGTCACCGTGCCAAATGGCTACAAAATCCTATAGTCTGCATTATCCATGAAACTAATACGAATAGAAAAACGATACTGCATCACCCAAAGTAGTTTTTAAACGCAAACAAGACTATGTAGTTATATCCGGAACAGCTGTTTTAGTTTTGGAATTATTGTCGATGGCGTCATTTTGGCAACTTTTTAGCGTGTTTCACCGTGCCAAATGGCTACAAAATCCTATAGTCTGCATAATCTCCGAAACTAATACGAATAGAAAAACGATACTGCATCACTTAGGGTAGTTTATAAACGCGAAAAAGACTATGTACTTAAATCCGGAATAGCTGTTTTAGTGTTGGAGTTATTGTCGATGGTGTCATTTTGGCAAATTTTTAGCATCTTTGACTGCTAAAAATTTGCCAAAATGATTTTTTTGCCAGATGGCAAAAAATCCTATAGTCTGCTTTATCTCCGAAACTAATAGGAATAGAAAAACGATACTGCACAACTTAAAGTAGTTTATAAACGCACACAAGACTATGTAGTTAAATCCGGAATAGCTGTTTTAGTTTTGGAGTAATTGTCGATGGTGTCTTTTTATCAAATTTTTAGCATTTTTCACCGTGACAAATGGCTACAAAATCCTATAGTATGCATTATCTCCGAAACTAATACGAATAGAAAAACGATACTGCATCAATTAAAGTAGTTTTTAAACGCAAACAAGACTATGCAGTTAAATCCGGAACAGCTGTTTTAGTTTTGGAATTATTGTCAATGGTGTCTTTTTGGCAAATTTTTAGCGTTTTTCACCGTGCCAGATAACTACAAAATCCTATAGTCTGCATTATCTCCGAAACTAATACGAATAAAAAAACGATACTGCATCACTTAAAGTAGTTTATAAACGCAAACAAGGCTATGTAGTTAAATCCGGAACAGCTGTTTTAGTTATGGAGTTATCATCGATGGTGTCATTATGGCAAATTTTTAGCGTTTTTCACCGTGCCAAATGGCTACAAAATCCTATAGTCTGCATTATCTCCGAAACTAATACGAATAGAAAAAACATACTGCATCACTTAGAGTAGTTTCTAAACGTAAACAAGACTATGCAGTTAAATTCGGAATAGCTGTTTTAGTTTTGGAGTTATTGTCGAAGGTGTCATTTTGTCAAATTTTTAGCGTTTTTCACCGTGCCAAATGGTTACAAAATCCTATAGTCTGCATTATCTCCGAAACTAATACGAATACAAAAACGAAACTGCATTACTTAAAGTAGTTTTTAAACGCAAACAAGACTATGTAGTTAAATCATGAACAGCTGTTTTAGTTTTGGAATTATTGTCGATGGTGTCTTTTTGGCAAATTTTTAGCGTTTTTCACCGTGCCAGATGGTTACAAAATCCTATAGTCTGCATTATCTCTGAAACTAATACGAATAGAAAAGCGATACTGCATCACTTAAAGAAGTTTTTAAACGCAAACAAGACTATGTACATAAATCCGGAATAGCTGTTTTCGTTTTGGAGTTATTGTCGATGGCGTCATTTTGGCAAATTTTTAGCGCGTTTCACCGTGCCAAATGGCTACAAAATCCTTTAGTCTGCATTATCTCCGAAACTAATACGAATAAAAAAACGATACTGCATCACTTAAAGTAATTTATAAACGCAAACAAGGCTATGTAGCTAAATCCGGAATAGCTGTTTTCGTTTTGGAGTTATTGTCGATGGCATCCTTTTATCAAATTTTTAGCGTGTTTCACCGTGCCAAATGGCTACAAAATCGTATAGTCTGCATTATCTCCGAAACTAATACGAATAGGGAAACGATACTGCATTACTTAGGGTAGTTTATAAATGGAAACAAGACTATGTAGTTAAATCCGGAATAGCTGTTTTAGTTTTGGAGTTATTGTCGATGGTGTCTTTTTGGCTAATTCTTAGCGTTTTTCACCGTGCCAGATGGCTACAAAATCATATAGTCTGCATTATCTCCGAAACTAATACGAATAGAAAAACGATACTGCATCACTTAAAGTAGTTTTTAAACGCAAACAAGACTATGTAGTTAAATCTCGAACAGCTGTTTTAGTTTTGGAGTTATTGTCGATGGTGTCATTTTGGCAAATTTTTAGCGTTTTTCACCGTGACAAATGGCTACAAAATCCTATAGTATGCATTATCTCCGAAACTAATACGAATAGAAAAACCATACTGCATCACTTAGGGTAGTTTCTAAACGCAAACAAGACTATGCAGTTAAATCCGGAACAGCTGTTTTAGTTTTGGAATTATTGTCGATGGTGTCTCTTTGGCAAATTTTTAGCGTTTTTCACCGTGCCAGATGGCTACAAAATCCTATAGTCTGCATTATCTCCGAAACTAATACGAATAGAAAGGCGATACTGCATCACTTAAAGAAGTTTTTAAACGCAAACAAGACTATGTACATAAATCCGGAATAGCTGCTTTCGGTTTGGAGTTATTGTCGATGGCGTCATTTTGGCAAATTTTTAGCGTGTTTCACCGTGCCAAATGGCTACAAAATCCTATAGTCTGCTTTATCTCCGAAACTAATACGAATAAAAAAACGATACTGCATCACTTAAAGTAGTTTATAAACGCAAACAAGGCTATGTAGTTAAATCCGGAACAGGTGTTTTAGTTATGGAGTTATCATGGATGGTGTCATTATGGCAAATTTTTAGCGTTTTTCACCGTGCCAAATATCTACAAAATCCTATAGTCTGCATTATCTCCGAAACTAATACGAATAGAAAAAACATACAGCATCACTTAGAGTAGTTTATAAACGCAAACAAGGCTATGTAGTTAAATCCGGAATAGCTGTTTTCGTTTTGGAGTTATTGTCGATGGCATCCTTTTGGCAAATTTTTAGCGTGTTTCACCGTGCCAAATGGCTACAAAATCATATAGTCTGCATTATCTCCGAAACTAATACGAATAGGGAAACGATACTGCATTACTTAGGGTAGTTTATAAATGGAAACAAGACTATGTAGTTAAATCCGGAATAGCTGTTTTAGTTTTGGAGTTATTGTCGATGGTATCTTTTTGGCTAATTCTTAGCGTTTTTCACCGTGCCAGATGGCTACAAAATCATATAGTCTGCATTATCTCCGAAACTAATACGAATAGAAAAACGATACTGCATCACTTAAAGTAGTTTTTAAACGCAAACAAGACTATGTAGTTAAATCTGGAACAGCTGTTTTAGTTTTGGAGTTATTGTCGATGGTGTCATTTTGGCAAATTTTTAGCGTTTTTCACCGTGCCAGATAGCTACAAAATCCTATAGTCTGCTTTATCTCCGAAACTAATAGGAATAGAAAAACGATACTGCACAACTTAAAGTAGTTTATAAACGCACCCAAGACTATGTAGTTAAATCCGGAATAGCTGTTTTAGTTTTGGAGTTATTGTCGAAGGTGTCATTTTGGCAAATTTTCAGCATCTTTGACTGTGCCAAATGGCTACAAAATCCTATAGTCTGCATTATCTCCGAAACTAATACGAATAGAAAAACGATACTGCATCACTTAAAGTAGTTTTTAAACGCAAACAAGACTATGCAGTTAAATCCGGAACAGCTGTTTTAGTTTTGGAATTATTGTCGATGGTGTCTTTTTGGCAAATTTTTAGCGTTTTTCACCGTGCCAGATGGCTACAAAATCCTATAGTCTGCATTATCTCCGAAACTAATACGAATAGAAAGGCGATACTGCATCACTTAAAGAAGTTTTTAAACGCAAACAAGACTATGTACATAAATCCGGAATAGCTGCTTTCGGTTTGGAGTTATTGTCGATGGTATCTTTTTGGCTAATTCTTAGCGTTTTTCACCGTGCCAGATGGCTACAAAATCATATAGTCTGCATTATCTCCGAAACTAATACGAATAGAAAAACGATACTGCATCACTTAAAGTAGTTTTTAAACGCAAACAAGACTATGTAGTTAAATCTGGAACAGCTGTTTTAGTTTTGGAGTTATTGTCGATGGTGTCATTTTGGCAAATTTTTAGCGTTTTTCACCGTGCCAGATAGCTACAAAATCCTATAGTCTGCTTTATCTCCGAAACTAATAGGAATAGAAAAACGATACTGCACAACTTAAAGTAGTTTATAAACCACCCAAGACTATGTAGTTAAATCCGGAATAGCTGTTTTAGTTTTGGAGTTATTGTCGAAGGTGTCATTTTGGCAAATTTTCAGCATCTTTGACTGTGCCAAATGGCTACAAAATCCTATAGTCTTCATTATCTCCGAAACTAATACGAATAGAAAAACGATACTGCATCACTTAAAGTAGTTTTTAAACGCAAACAAGACTATGCAGTTAAATCCGGAACAGCTGTTTTAGTTTTGGAATTATTGTCGATGGTGTCTTTTTGGCAAATTTTTAGCGTTTTTCACCGTGCCAGATGGCTACAAAATCCTATAGTCTGCATTATCTCCGAAACTAATACGAATAGAAAGGCGATACTGCATCACTTAAAGAAGTTTTTAAACGCAAACAAGACTATGTACATAAATCCGGAATAGCTGCTTTCGGTTTGGAGTTATTGTCGATGGCGTCATTTTGGCAAATTTTTAGCGTGTTTCACCGTGCCAAATGGCTACAAAATCCTATAGTCTGCTTTATCTCCGAAACTAATACGAATAAAAAAACGATACTGCATCACTTAAAGTAGTTTATAAACGCAAACAAGGCTATGTAGTTAAATCCGGGACAGGTGTTTTAGTTATGGAGTTATCATGGATGGTGTCATTATGGCAAATTTTTAGCGTTTTTCACCGTGCCAAATATCTACAAAATCCTATAGTCTGCATTATCTCCGAAACTAATACGAATAGAAAAAACATACTGCATCACTTAGAGTAGTTTTTAAACGTAAACAAGACTATGCAGTTAAATTCGGAGTAGCTGTTTTAGTTTTGGAGTTATTGTCGAAGGTGTCATTTTGTCAAATTTTTAGCGTTTTTCACCGTGCCAAATGGCTACAAAATCCTATAGTCTGCATTATCTCCGAAACTAATACGAATAGGGAAACGATACTGCATTACTTAGGGTTGTTTATAAATGGAAACAAGACTATGTAGGTAAATCCGGAATAGCTGTTTTAGTTTTGGAGTTATTGTCGATGGTGTCTTTTTGGCCAATTTTTAGCGTTTTTCACCGTGCCAGATGGCTACAAATTGGAGTTATTGTCGAAGGTGTCATTTTGTCAAATTTTTAGCGTGGTTCACCGTGCCAAATGGCTACAAAATCCTATAGTCTGCATTATCTATAAAACTAATACGAATAGAAAAACGATACTGCATCACCCAAAGCAGTTTTTAAACGCAAACAAGACTATGTAGTTAAATCCGGAACAGCTGTTTTAGTTTTGGAATTATTGTAGATGGGGTCATTTTGGCAACTTTTTAGTGTGTTTCACCGTGCCAAATGGCTACGAAATCCTATAGTCTCAATAATCTCCGAAACTAATACGAATAGAAAAACGATACTGCATCACTTAGGGTAGTTTATAAACGCGAAAAAGACTATGTACCTAAATCCGGAATAGCTGTTTTAGTGTTGGAGTTATTGTCGATGGTGTCATTTTGGCAAATTTTTAGCGTTTTTCACCGTGCCAGATGGCAAAAAAATCCTATAGTCTGCTTTATCTCCGAAACTAATAGGAATAGAAAAACGATACTGCACAACTTAAAGTAGTTTATAAACGCACACAAGACTATGTAGGTAAATCCGGAATAGCTGTTTTAGTTTTGGAGTAATTGTCGATGGTGTCTTTTTATCAAATTTTTAGCGTTTTTCACCGTGACAGATGGCTACAAAATCCTATAGTATGCATTATCTCCGAAACTAATACGAATAGAAAAACCATACTGCATCACTTAGGGTAGTTTATAAACGCAAACAAGACTATGTGCTTAAATCCGGAATAGCTGTTTTAGTTTTAAAGTTACTGTCGATGGTGTCATTTCGGCAAAATTTTAGCATCTTTGACTGTGCCAAATGGCTACAAAATCCTATAGTCTGCATTATCTCCGAAACTAATACGAATACAAAAACGAAACTGCATTACTTAAAGTAGTTTTTAAACGCAAACAAGACTATGTAGTTAAATCATGAACAGCTGTTTTAGTTTTGGAATTATTGTCGATGGTGTCTTTTTGGCAAATTTTTAGCGTTTTTCACCTTGCCAGATGGTTACAAAATCCTATAGTCTGCATTATCTCTGAAACTAATACGAATAGAAAAGCGATACTGCATCACTTAAAGAAGTTTTTAAACGCAAACAAGACTATGTACATAAATCCGGAATAGCTGTTTTCGTTTTGGAGTTATTGTCGATGGCGTCATTTTGGCAAATTTTTAGCGCGTTTCACCGTGCCAAATGGCTACAAAATCCTTTAGTCTGCATTATCTCCGAAACTAATACGAATAAAAAAACGATACTGCATCACTTAAAGTAGTTTATAAACGCAAACAAGGCTATGTAGTTAAATCCGGAATAGCTGTTTTCGTTTTGGAGTTATTGTCGATGGCATCCTTTTGGCAAATTTTTAGCGTGTTTCACCGTGCCAAATGGCTACAAAATCCTATAGTCTGCATTATCTCCGAAACTAATACGAATAGGGAAACGATACTGCATTACTTAGGGTAGTTTATAAATGGAAACAAGACTATGTAGTTAAATCCGGAATAGCTGTTTTAGTTTTGGAGTTATTGTCGATGGTGTCTTTTTGGCTAATTCTTAGCGTTTTTCACCGTGCCAGATGGCTACAAAATCATATAGTCTGCATTATCTCCGAAACTAATACGAATAGAAAAACGATACTGCATCACTTAAAGTAGGTTTTAAACGCAAACAAGACTATGTAGTTAAATCTGGAACAGCTGTTTTAGTTTTGGAGTTATTGTCGATGGTGTCATTTTGGCAAATTTTTAGCGTTTTTCACCGTGCCAGATAGCTACAAAATCCTATAGTCTGCTTTATCTGCGAAACTAATAGGAATAGAAAAACGATACTGCACAACTTAAAGTAGTTTATAAACCACCCAAGACTATGTAGTTAAATCCGGAATAGCTGTTTTAGTTTTGGAGTAATTGTTGATGGTGTCTTTTTATCAAATCTTTAGCGTTATTCACCGTGACAAATATCTACAAAATCCTATAGTATGCATTATCTCCGAAACTAATACGAATAGAAAAACCATACTGCATCACTTAGGGTAGTTTCTAAACGCAAACAAGACTATGCTGTTAAATTCAAAATAGCTGTTTTAGTTTTGGAGTTATTGTCGAAGGTGTCATTTTGGCAAATTTTCAGCATCTTTGACTGTGCCAAATGGCTACAAAATCCTATAGTCTGCATTATCTCCGAAACTAATACGAATAGAAAAACGATACTGCATCACTTAAAGTAGTTTTTAAACGCAAACAAGACTATGCAGTTAAATCCGGAACAGCTGTTTTAGTTTTGGAATTATTGTCGATGGTGTCTTTTTGGCAAATTTTTAGCGTTTTTCACCGTGCCAGATGGTTACAAAATCCTATAGTCTGCATTATCTCTAAAACTAATACGAATAGAAAAGCGATACTGCATCACTTAAAGAAGTTTTTAAACGCAAACAAGACTATGTACATAAATCCGGAATAGCTGTTTTCGTTTTGGAGTTATTGTCGAAGGTGTCATTTTGGCAAATTTTCAGCATCTTTGACTGTGCCAAATGGCTACAAAATCCTATAGTCTGCATTATCTCCGAAACTAATACGAATAGAAAAAACATACAGCATCACTTTGAGTAGTTTCAAAACGTAAACAAGACTATGCAGTTAAATTCGGAATAGCTGTTTTAGTTTTGGAGTTATTGTCGAAGGTGTCATTTTGGCAAATTTTTAGCGTTTTCACCGTGCCAAATGGCTACAAAATCCTATAGTCTGCATTATCTCCGAAACTAATACGAATAGGGAAACGATACTGCATTACTTAGGGTAGTTTATAAATGGAAACAAGACTATGTAGTTAAATCCGGAATAGCTGTTTCAGTTTTGGAGTTATTGTCGATGGTGTCTTTTTGGCCATTTTTTAGCGTGTTTCACCGTGCCAGATGGCTACAAATTGGAGTTATTGTCGAAGGTGTCATTTTGTCAAATTTTTAGCGTGTTTCACCGTGCCAAATGGCTACAAAATCCTATAGTCTGCATTATTTCCGAAACTTATACGAATACAAAAACGATACTGCATTACTTAAAGTAGTTTTTAAACGCAAACAAGACTATGTAGTTAAATCATGAACAGCTGTTTTAGTTTTGGAATTATTGTCGATGGTGTCTTTTTGGCAAATTTTTAGCATTTTTCACCGTGCCAGATGGTTACAAAATCCTATAGTCTGCGTTATCTCCAAAACTAATACGAATAGAAAAGCGATACTGCATCACTTAAAGAAGTTTTTAAACGCAAACAAGACTATGTACATAAATCCGGAATAGCTGTTTTCGTTTTGGAGTTATTGTCGATGGCGTCATTTTGGCAAATTTTTAGCGTGTTTCACGGTGCCAAATGGCTACAAAATCCTATAGTCTGCTTTATCTCCGAAACTAATACGAATAAAAAAACGATACTGCATCACTTAAAGTAGTTTATAAACGCAAACAAGGCTATGTAGTTAAATCCGGAACAGCTGTTTTAGTTATGGAGTTATCATCGATGGTGTCATTATGGCAAATTTTTAGCGTTTTTCACCGTGTCAAATGGCTACAAAATCCTATAGTCTGCATTATCTCCGAAACTAATACGAATAGAAAAAACATACTGCATCACTTAGAGTAGTTTCTAAACGTAAACAAGACTATGCAGTTAAATTCGGAGTAGCTGTTTTAGTTTTGGAGTTATTGTCGAAGGTGTCATTTTGTCAAATTTTTAGCGTTTTTCACCGTGCCAAATGGCTACAAAATCCTATAGTCTGCATTATCTCCGAAACTAATACGAATAGGGAAACGATACTGCATTACTTAGGGTAGTTTATAAATGGAAACAAGACTATGTAGGTAAATCCGGAATAGCTGTTTTAGTTTTGGAGTTATTGTCGATGGTGTCTTTTTGGCCAATTTTTAGCGTTTTTCACCGTGCCAGATGGCTACAAATTGGAGTTATTGTCGAAGGTGTCATTTTGTCGAATTTTTAGCGTGGTTCACCGTGCCAAATGGCTACAAAATCCTATAGTCTGCATTATCTATAAAACTAATACGAATAGAAAAACGATACTGCATCACCCAAAGTAGTTTTTAAACGCAAACAAGACTATGTAGTTAAATCCGGAACAGCTGTTTTAGTTTTGGAATTATTGTCGATGGCGTCATTTTGGCAAATTTTTAGCGTTTTTCACCGTGCCAGATGGCAAAAAAATCCTATAGTCTGCTTTATCTCCGAAACTAATAGGAATAGAAAAACGATACTGTACAACTTAAAGTAGTTTATAAACGCACACAAGACTATGTAGTTAAATCCGGAATAGCTGTTTTAGTTTTGGAGTAATTGTCGATGGTGTCTTTTTATCAAATTTTTAGCGTTTTTCACCGTGACAAATGGCTACAAAATCCTATAGTATGCATTATCTCCGAAACTAATACGAATAGAAAAACCATACTGCATCACTTAGGGTAGTTTATAAACGCAAACAAGACTATGTGCTTAAATCCGGAATAGCTGTTTTAGTTTTAAAGTTACTGTCGATGGTGTCCTTTCGGCAAATTTTTAGCATCTTTGACTGTGCCAAATGGCTACAAAATCCTATAGTCTGCATTATCTCCGAAACTAATACGAATACAAAAACGAAACTGCATTACTTAAAGTAGTTTTTAAACGCAAACAAGACTATGTAGTTAAATCATGAACAGCTGTTTTCGTTTTGGAGTTATTGTCGATGGCGTCATTTTGGCAAATTTTTAGCGCGTTTCACCGTGCCAAATGGCTACAAAATCCTTTAGTCTGCATTATCTCCGAAACTAATACGATTAAAAAACGATACTGCATCACTTAAAGTAGTTTATAAACGCAAACAAGGCTATGTAGTTAAATCCGGAATAGCTGTTTTCGTTTTGGAGTTATTGTCGATGGCATCCTTTTGGCAAATTTTTAGCGTGTTTCACCGTGCCAAATGGCTACAAAATCCTATAGTCTGCATTATCTCCGAAACTAATACGAATAGGGAAACGATACTGCATTACTTAGGGTAGTTTATAAATGGAAACAAGACTATGTAGTTAAATCCGGAATAGCTGTTTTAGTTTTGGAGTTATTGTCGATGGCGTCATTTTGGCAAATTTTTAGCGCGTTTCACCGTGCCAAATGGCTACAAAATCCTTTAGTCTGCATTATCTCCGAAACTAATACGATTAAAAAAACGATACTGCATCACTTAAAGTAGTTTATAAACGAAAACAAGACTATCTAGTTAAATCCAGAGCAGCTATTTTAGTTTTAGAGTTATTGTCGATGGTGTCATTTTATCAAATTTTTAGGGTTTTCGACCAGGCCAAATGGCTACAAAATCCTATAGTCACTATTATCTCCGAAACTAATAGCAATAGAAAAAATGTACTGCATCACTTAGGGTAGTTTACAAACGCAAATAAGACTATGTAGTTTAATACGGAATGGCTGCTTTACTTTTGGAGTTATCTCCGAAACTAATACGAATAGAAAAACCATACTGCATATGGTTTTTCTATTCGTATTAGTTTATAAATGCAAACAAGACTATGTGCTTAAATCCGGAATAGCTGTTTTAGTTTTGAAGTTATTGTCGATGGTGTCATTTTGGCAAATTTTTAGCGTTTTCCACCGTGCCAGATGGCTACAAAGTCCTAGAGTCTGCTTTATCTCCGAAACTAATACGAATAGAAAAGCGATACTGCATCACTTAAAGAAGTTTTTAAACTCAAACAAGACTATGTACATAAATCCGGAATAGCTGTTTTCGTTTTGGAGTTATTGTCGATGGCGTCATTTTGCAAAATTTTTAGCGTGTTTCACCGTGCCAAATGGCTACAAAATCCTATAGTCTGCATTATCTCCGAAACTAATACGAATAGAAAAACCATACTGCATCATTTAGGGTAGTTTATAAACGCAAACAAGACTATGTAGTTAAATCCGGAATAGCTGTTTTCGTTTTGGAGTTATTGTCGATGGCGTCATTTTGGAAAATTTTTAGCGTGTTACCCGTGCCAAATGGCTACAAAATCCTATAGACTGCCTTATCTCCGAAACTAATACGAATAGGGAAACGATACTGCATTACTTAGGGTTGGGCATTGCTAACTTTCAGAAATTTTCAGTAGCATTACAGAATCTCGCAGAGAACTCAAGTACAGCTTCGACATTTAAACGACCCAGCACTGATTCAAGTGGTGATCAGTTAAAACGAAGCAAAGCTAAAGACTATCTTAAACAGGAATTTATCCCTTGTGTAGATCTTTCTTTTCTTTTGGATCCTGATTTTGACGAAGATAGAGGTAAGCCATCACGGTATCGTCTTGTCATGGAACTTAATGCATCTTGCCCTAATTATGACGAAACTTTGGATCTTTTCGAATTGAAAATTTTTTTTGTGCCTAATAAAATGATATGTCCACTCACTCCGGAGTTTTACGAGTTAAATATGTATAAGTTAAATGCTATTGTACATCGTTTGGATGCCGTGTTGAATTGGATAATTACGAAAACTCCTGTTCCTGAACTTTTAGACGCTTATTACGAAACATACTATAAACGTATAGATGATGTTAAACTTACATAAAGAGACATAATGTGGTTGACGATAGTGTCTTTGATGTGTAGAGTTGTTTCAGATATATTATTTGATGTTGGTTTCCTTTTTTCTAGCAGTGTTTTTGAAATGTTCTTGGACTTTAATAGATATGGATTTCTGTTTACTTATGTTTACTTATGTTTTAAATTAGCGTTGTTAATTAATGATTCAGTTTTTCGGATAGCTTTGTTAGTAAAATAATGTAATGTTGTTTTGTCTTACGGCACTGGCTCTCTCCTTGGCAAATTTTTAGCGTTTTTGACCGTGCCAAATGGCTACAAAATCCTATAGTCACTAATATCTCCGAAACTAATACGAATAGAAAAACCATACTGCATCACTTAGGGTAGTTTATAAACGCAAACAAGACTATGTAGTTAAATCCGGAACAGCTGTTATATTTTTTGAGTTATTGTCGATGGTGTCTTTTTGGCAAATTTTCAGCGTTTTTCACAGTGCGAAATGACTTCAAAACGATATAGTCTTGATTATCTCGGAAACCAATAGCAACAGGAAAACCGTACAGCACCACTTAGGGTAATTTACAAACGCAAACAAGACTATGTAGTTAAATCCGGAATAGCTGTTTTAGTTTTGGAGTTATTGTGGATGGTGTCTTTTTGGAAAATTTTCAGTGTTTTTCGCCGTGCGAAATGACTTCAAAACGATATAGTCTCAATTATCTCCGAAACCTATAGCAATAGGAAAACCGTACTGCAGAACTTAGGATAGATTATAAACGCAAACAAGACTATGTAGTTAAATCCGGAGTAGCTGTTTTAGTTTTAAAGTTATTGTAGAAGGTGTCATTTTTGCAAATTTTTAGCGTTTTTATCCGTACCTAATGGCAACAAAATCCTATAGTAACTATTATCTCCGAAACTACTACATATAGAAAAAACATACTACATCACTCGGGGTAGTTTATAAACGCAAACAAGACTATGTAGTTAAATCCGGAATAGCTGTTTTAGTTTTGGAGTCATTATGGATTGTGTCTTTTTGGCAAATTTTCAGCGTTTTTCCTCGTGCGAAATGACTTCAAAACGATATAGTCTCAATTATATCGGAAACCAATAGCAATAGGAAAACCGTACTGCACCACTTAGGGTAGTTTATAAACGCAAACAAGACTATATAGTTAAATCCGGAATAGCTGTTTTAGTTTTGGAGTTATTGTCGATGGTGTCATTTTAGCAAATTTTTAGCATTTTTAACGGTGCGAAATGACTTCAAAACGATATAGTCTTAATTATCTTCGACTCTAATACGAATAGAAAACCCATACTGCATTACTTAAGGTAGTTTATAAACACAAACAAGACTATGTAGTTAAATCCGGAATGGCTGTTTTAGTTTTAGGGTTATTGCCGATGTTTCCTTTTTGGCAAATTTTCAGCGATTTTGACTGACTTCAAAACGATATAGTCTCAATTATCTCCGAAACTAATAGCAATAGGAATACCGTACTGCGCCACTTAGGGTAGTTTATAAACGCAAACAAGACGCAAATAAGAAGTTAATTCCGGAATCGAAGTTTTAGGTTTGGAGTTAGTGTCGATGGTGTCTTTTTTGGCAAATTTTCAGCGTTTTTCACCGTGCGAAATGACTTCAAAACGATATAGTCTCATTTTTCTCGGAAACCAATAGCAATAGCAAAACCGTACTGCACCACTTACGATAGTTTATAAGAGCAAACAAGACTATGCAGTTAAATTCGGTATAGCTGTTTTAGTTTTGGAGTTATTGTCGATGGTGTCATTTTGGCAAATTTTTAACGTTTTTAACGGTGCGAAATGACTTCAAAACGATATAGTCTCAATTATCTTCGACTCTAATACGAATAGAAAACCCATACTGCACCACTTTGGGTAGTTTATTAACGCAAACAAGACTCTATAGTTATATCCGGAATAGCTGTTTTAGTTTTGGAGTTATTGTCGATGGTGTCATTTTGGCAAATTTTTAGCGTTTTTAACGGTGCGAAATGACTTCAAAACGATATAGTCTCAATTATCTTCGACTCTAATACGAATAGAAAACCCATACTGCATTACTTAGGGTAGTTTATAAACACAAACAAGACTATGCAGTTAAATCCGGAATAGCTGTTTTAGTTTTGGAGTTATTGTCGATGGTGTCATTTTGGCAAATTTTTAGCGTTTTTAACGGTGCGAAATGACTTCAAAACGATATAGTCTCAATTATCTTCGACTCTAATACGAATAGAAAACCCATACTGCATTACTTAAGGTAGTTTATAAACACAAACAAGACTATGTAGTTAAATCCGGAATGGCTGTTTTAGTTTTGGGGTTATTTCCGATGTTTCCTTTTTGGCAAATTTTCAGCGATTTTGACTGACTTCAAAACGATATAGTCTCAATTATCTCCGAAACTAATAGCAATAGGAATACCGTACTGCACCACTTAGGGTAGTTTATAAACGCAAACAAGACGAAAATAAGAAGTTAATTCCGGAATCGAAGTTTTAGTTTTGGAGTTAGTGTCGATGGTGTCTTTTTTGGCAAATTTTCAAGGTTTTTCACCGTGCGAAATGACTTCAAAACGATATAGTCTCATTTTTCTCGGAAACCAATAGCAATAGCAAAACCGTACTGCACCACTTACGATAGTTTATAAGAGCAAACAAGACTATGCAGTTAAATTCGGTATAGCTGTTTTAGTTTTGGAGTTATTGTCGATGGTGTCTTTTTGGCAAATTTTCAGCGTTTTTAACGGTGCGAAATGACTTCAAAACGATATAGTCTCAATTATCTTCGACTCTAATACGAATAGAAAACCCATACTGCACCACTTTGGGTAGTTTATTAACGCAAACAAGACTCTATAGTTAAATCCGGAATAGCTGTTTTAGTTTTGGAGTTATTGTCGATGGTGTCATTTTGGCAAATTTTTAGCGTTTTTAACGGTGCGAAATGACTTCAAAACGATATAGTCTCAATTATCTTCGACTCTAATACGAATAGAAAACCCATACTGCATTACTTAGGGTAGTTTATAAACACAAGCAAGACTATGCAGTTAAATCCGCAATGGCTGTTTTAGTTTTGGGGTTATTGCCGATGGTTCCTTTTTGGCGAATTTTCAGCTTTTTTGACCGGGCGAAATGACTTCAAAACGATATAGTCTCAATTATCTCCGAAACTATATCCGGAATAGCAATAGGAAAACCGTACTGCCCCACTTAGGGTAGTTTATAAACGCAAACAAGACTATGTAGTTAAATCTGGAATAGGTGTTTTAGTTTTGGGGTTATTGCCGATGGTGTCATTTTGGTAAATTTTTAGCGTTTTTCACCGTGCGAAATGACTTCAAAACGGAAGAGTCTCAATTATCCCGGAAACTAATAGCAATAGAAAAACCGTACTGCACCACTTAAGGTAGTTAATAAACGCAAACAAGGCTATATAGTTAAATCCGGAATAGCTGTTTTAGTTTTGGAGTTATTAAGGATTGTGTCTTTTTGGCAAATTTTCAGTGTTTTTCACCGTGCGAAATGACTTCAAAACGATATAGTCTCAATAATCTTCGAAACTAATACGAATAGAAAACCCATACTGCATCACTTAGGGTAGTTTATAAACGCAAACAAGACTATGTAGTTAAATCCGGAATGGCTGTTTTAGTTTTGGGGTTATTACCGATGTTTCGTTTTTGGCAAATTTTCAGCGATTTTGACTGACTTCAAAACGATATAGTCCCAATTATCTCCGAAACTAATAGCAATAGGAATACCGTACTGCACCAGTTAGGGTAGTTTATAAACGCAAACAAGACGCAAACAAGAAGTTAATTTCGGAATAGAAGTTTTAGTTTTGCAGTTATTGTCGATGGTGTCATTTTTGCAAATTTTTAGCGTTATCGACCGTGCCAAATGGCTACAAAATCATACAGTCACTATTATCTCCGAAACTAATACGAATAGAAAAACCATTCTGCATCACGTAGGGTAGTTTATAAACGCAAACAAGACTATGTAGTTAATTGCGGAATAGCTGTTTTAGTTTTGGAGTTATTGTAGATGGTGTCTGTTTGGCAAATTTTTAGCTTTTTTGACCGGGCAAAATGACTTCAAAACGATATAGTTTTAATTATCTCCGAAACTATATCCGGAATAGCAACAGGAAAACCGTACTGCCCCACTTAGTGTAGTTTATAAACGCAAACAAGGCTATATAGTTAAATCCAGAATAGCTGTTTTAGATTTGGAGTTATTATGGATGGTGTCTTTTTGGCAAATTTTCAGTGTTTTTCACCGTGCGAAATGACTTCAAAACGATATAGTCTCAATTACCTTCGAAACTAATACGAATAGAAAACCCATCCTGCATCACTTAGGGTAGTTTGAAAACACAAACAAGACTATGTAGTTAAATCCGGAATGGCTGTTTTAGTTTTGGGGTTATTGCCGATGTTTCCTTTTTGGCAAATTTTCAGCGATTTTGACTGACTTCAAAACGATATAGTCTCAATTATCTCCGAAACTAATAGCAATAGGAATACCGTACTGCACCACTTAGGGTAGTTTATAAACGCAAACAAGACTATGTAGTTAATTCCGGAATAGAAGTTTTAGTTTTGGAGTAATTGTCGATGGTGGCATTTTGGGAAATTGTTAGCGTTTTTGACCGTGCCAAACGGCTACAGCATTATTATAGCCACTGTTATCTCCGAAACTAACACGAATAGAAAAACCATACTATATCACTTAGGGTAGTTTATAAACGCAAACAAGGGTATGTATTTAAATCTGGAATTGCTGTTTTAGTTTTAAAGTTATTGTCGATGGTGTCTTTTTGGCAAATTTTCAGCGTTTTTCACCGTGCGAAATGACTTCAAAACGATATAGTCTCATTCTTCTCGGAAACCAATAGCAATAGCAAAACCGTACTGCACCACTTAAGACAGTTTATAACAGCAAACAAGACTATGTAGTTAAATCCGGTATAGCTGTTTTAGTTTTGGAGTTATTGTCGATGGTGTCATTTTTGCAAATTTTTTGCCTTATCGACTGTGCCAAATGGCTACAAAATCATACAGTCACTATTATCTCCAAAACTAATACGAATAGAAAAACCATTCTGCATAACTTAGGGTAGTTTATAAACGCAAACAAGACTATGTAGTTAAATCCGGAATAGCTGTTTTAGTTTTGGAGTTATTGTCGATGGTGTCTTTTTGGCAAATTTTCAGCTTTTTTGACCGGGCGAAATGACTTCAAAACGATATAGTTTTACTTATCTCCGAAACTGTATCCGGAATAGCAACAGGAAAACCGTACTGCCCTACTTAGGGTAGTTTATAAACGCAAACAAGACTATGTAGTTAAATCTGGAATAGGTGTTTTAGTTTTGGGGTTATTATGGATGGTGTCTTTTTGGTAAATTTTTAGCGTTTTTCACCGTGCGAAATGACTTGAAAACGATATAGTGTCAATTATCTCCGAAACTAATAGCAATAGGAAAACCGTACTGCACCACTTAGGGTAGTTTATAAACGGGAACAAGACTATATAGTTAAATCCAGAATAGCTGTTTTAGCTTTGGAGTTATTATGGATGGTGTCTTTTTGGCAAATTTTCAGTGTTTTTCACCGTGCGAAATGATTTCAAAACGATATAGTCTCTATTATCTTCGAAACTTATACGAACAGAAAACCCATACTACATCACTTAGGGTAGTTTATAAAGACAAACGAGCAAGACTATGTAGTTAAATCCGGAATGGCTGTTTTAGTTTTGGGGTTATTGTCGATGTCTCCTTTTTGGCAAATTTTCAGCGATTTTGACTGACTTCAAAACGATATAGTCTCAATTATCTCCGAGACTAATAGCAATAGGAATACCGTACTGCACCACTTAGGGTAGTTTTTAAACGCAAACAAGACTATGTAGTTAATTCCGGAATATAAGTTTTAGTTTTGGAGTTATTGTCGATGGTGGCATTTTGGGAAATTTTTAGCGTTTTTCACCGTGCCAAACGCCTACAGCATTATTGTAGTCACTGTTATCTCCGAAACTAACACGAATAGAAAAACCATACTAAATCACTTAGGGTAGTTTATAAACGCAAACAAGGGTATGTAGTTAAATCCGGAATAGCTGTTTTAGTTTTAGAGTTATTGTCGATGGTGTCTTTTTGGCAAATTTTCAGCGTTTTTCACCGTGCGAAATGACTTCAAAACCATATAGTCTCAATTATCTTCGACTATAATACGAATAGAAAACCCATACTGCACTACTTAAGGTAGTTTACAAACGCAAACAAGGCAATATAGTTAAATCCGGAATAGCTGTTTTAGTTTTGGAGTTATTATGGATGGTGTCCTTTTGGCAAATTTTCAGTGTTTTTCACCGTGCGAAATCACTTCAAAACGATATAGTCTCAATTATCTTCGAAACTAAAACGAATGGAAAACCCATACTGCATCACTTACGGTATTTTATAAACACAAACAAGACTATGTAGTTAAATCCGAAATGGATATTTTAGTTTTGGGGTTATTGCCGATGTTTCCTTTTTGGCAAATTTTCACCGATTTTGACTGACTTCCAAACGATATAGTCTCAATTATCTCCGAAACTAATAGCAATAGGAATACCGTACTGCACCACCTAGGGTAGTTTATAAACGCAAACAAGAAGTTAATTATGGAATAGAAGTCTTAGTTTTGCAGTTATTGTCGATGGTGCCATTTTGGGAAATTCTTAGCCTTTTTGACCGTGCCAATCGGCTACAGCATTATTATAGTCACTGTTATCGCCGAAACTAACACGAATAGAAGAACCATACTAAATCACTTAGGGTAGTTTATAAACGCAAACAAGGGTATGTAGATAAATCCGGAATAGCTGTTTTAGTTTTAGAGTTATTGTCGATGGTGTCTTTTTGGCAAATTTTCAGCTTTTTTCACCGTGCGAAATGACTTCAAAACGATATAGTGTGATTTATCTCGGAAACCAATAGCAATAGCAAAACCGTACTGCACCACTTAAGATAGTTTATAACAGCAAACAAGACTATGTCGTTAAATCTGGTATAGCTGTTTGAGTTTTGGAGTTATTGTCGATGGTGTCATTTTTGCAAATTTTTAGCGTTATCGACCGTGCCAATTGGCTACAAAATCATATAGTCACTATTATCTCCAAAACAAATACGAATAGAAAAACCATTCTGCATCACTTAGGGTAGTTTATAAACGCAAAAAAGACTATGTAGTTAAATCCGGAATAGCTGTTTTAGTTTTGGAGTTATTGTCGATGGTGTCTTTTTGGCAAATTTTCAGCTTTTTTGACCGGGCGAAATGACTTCAAAACGATATAGTCTCAATTATCTCCGAAACTGTATCCGGAATAGTAATAGGAAAACCGTACTGCCCCACTTAGGGTAGTTTATACACGCAAACAAGACTATGTAGTTAAATCTGGAATAGTTGTTTTAGTTTTGGGGTTATTGCCGATGGTGTCATTTTTGTAAATTTTCAGCGTTTTTCACCGTGCGAAATGACTTGAAAAAGGAAGAGTCTCAATTATCATGGAAACTAATAGCAATAGAAAAACCGTACTGCACCACTTAAGGTAGTTAATAAACGCAAACAAGGCTATATAGTTAAATCCGGAATAGTTGTTTTAGTTTTGGAGTTATTATGGATGGTGGCTTTTTGGCAAATTTTCAGTGTTTTTCACCGTGCGAAATCACTTTAAAACAATATAGTCTCAATTATCTCCGAAACTAACAGCCACAGGAAAACCGTACTTCAAGGTTCAGGTTAGTTTATAAACGCAAACAAGATTAGGTAGTTAAATCTGGAATACGTGTTTCAGTTTTGGAGTTACTGCCGATGGTGTCGTTGTAGCAGATTGTAAGCGTTCTTGACCGTGCGAAATGATTTTTAAATACATATAGTCTCAATTATCTCCGAAACTAATTGAAATACGAACAGCGTACTGCAACACTTAGGGTAATTTATAAACGCAAACAAGAATCTTTTGTTAAATTAGGAATGTTTTTTGGGAAATTTTCATCGTTCCTGACCGTGCGAAATGACTTCAAATTCTGAATTATCTCCGAAACTAATAACAATAGAAAAACCCAACTTCAGCTCTTAGGGCACTTTATAAACGCAAACAAGGCTATGTAGCAAATTCCGGATTAGGTGTTTTAATTTTGGTGTATTTTTGGCAAATTTTCACTGTTTCTGGCAGTGAGAAATGACTTCAAATCCATATAGCCTCAATTATCTCCGAAACTAATAGCAAAAGGAAAACCATATAGTCTGAATTATCTCCGAAACTAATAGCAAAAGGAAAACCATATAGTCTCAATTATCTCCGAAACTAATAGCAATAGGAAAACCACACTTAACCACTAATGGTAGTTTATAAACGCAAAAAAAAAAAAAGACTATGTAGTGAAATCCGGAATAGCTGTTTTAGTTTTGGAGTTATTGTCGAAGGTGTATTTTTGGCAAATTTTCAGCGTTCCTGGCAGTGCAAAATGACTTCAAAACCACATAGTCTGAATTATCTCCGAAACTAATAGCAATAGGTAAGCCATATAGTCTCAATTATCTGCGAAGGTCAACATTGCAGGTGTCAACCACCTGATTTAATGAAAACTAATCATAAAAGTTATATAAAAGCGAAATACTGGATCATCAATTAACAACGCGAATTTGGAACATACGTAAACAGAACACGATATCTATTAAATTCCAAGAACATTTCAAAAGCACTGTGAGAAAAGAAACCTAACATCTGGGAATCCATCTGACACATCTTTGCACATCAAAAAACACACTATTTCCGATGAACCACATTGTATTTTTTTATGTAAAACTTAATGTCCTCTATACGTTTATAATATACTTCATAATAGGTGTCTAAAAGTTCAGGAACAGGATTTTTCGTAATTATCCAATTCAACATGACATTTAGTTGATGTACAATAGCATTTTACTTAAACTTATATGTTACGTAAAACTCCGGAGTAAGTGGACATTTCTTCTTATTGGGCACAAAAAAATCTTTCAACTCCAAAAGATCCAAAGGGACGTCTTTCAAAGGGCAAGATACAATAAGTTCCTGGAGAAGACGATACCGTGTGGGCTTAGTTCTTTCTTCCTCACACTCAGATTCCGTAAAAACAAAAGTCTTAATATCATGTATAAATTCCGGTGTAATACAGTCTGTAGCTCTGCTACGTTTTAACTGATCACCATTTGGATCAGTACTGGGTCGTTTAGGTATCGAAGCTGAATCCACCACTAGGGTTTCACAAGTCTCAGTCACGGTAGAAACCAGGTCAACGACATGTGTACCACCATGTTCCATGTCTGATCGATTTTCAGCTACAGCAATTCTTTCCTCATGGGAATCAGAGAGACTCTTCCTCAAGGGTGGCCTATGTACATACGGGCATTTAGCACGAATGTGCCCTCTTTCATTGCAAACGTAACAAAAAATTCCTGTATAAATATTAAACATGAAACTATGAGAATCCAATACAATTTCAACTTCTCCTGGACAAGTCTAAAGAACTGATTCATTCGGGAAGATAACCCGAAGAGTCCGCTTCAACCCATCAATATGACAATAATTTGAAGATTGCGGTGCTTCGATTACTCTATGAACTGGTCCCACCACCCTGCTAATCTGAGAAAGAAGAACTATCAACGCAGAATCCGGTACCTCAAGTGGAACAGGAGACAAAGTTACAGTGATCGGTCGTTCTCTTGCATAAGTAGGATACAAAATTTGATTATTTATAGAAATCCCTTGCTTTAACACAAGTTTACAATCTGCACTATTTATAAACAACGCTGATATACCACGTTAACTACGACCGATTCCTTTAATTGCCTCTCTCGGCACTCGTTCTTCCAAAGCTTTCAAATATACAGGTAACGAAGTCTGTGGTAACGCATGAAAAATAATAGTTTTCTCAGAAAGATCATGAAAATCTTGACATACCTTGGAATCCTTTTCGAAAGTTAGACGAAATCTATTTCCCGGACACTCAATCTCTGACGCACAACGCTGATCACTCGTGTTGACAGAATTCGCCATGTCAACCACCGATGCCCAACTGCTATTTCCTGTCTCCATAGCAACACCCTTCTGCATTCTTATCGCAGAAGAAACTCCTTCAGTAGCGACGCACGAAGACACGCTCTGTTGATTTCCAGGACCGGTTTGACTTGTTGGATTCTTATCTCTTGAGAAGCTCGGGTCAGTCTCCATGGCAACCCTCTCGGAGGTCACAGGAGAAACACTCGGCGATGTCTTATCAGTAGATCTCGTTCCACGGTGAACAGCTTCCTCTGCATGGGCACGTGCAACATGGACGATAGAAATCGTCATTTGCAGAACTCGTCAACGACAAGCTGAACCACAAAATAAAACTCTTCGTATGAATAAACTATAGAACTTTACGCTCTCAAACTTCACCAAAAGAAGCAAAGAACATTCATACATCCGTCACGCTACTGCAAACCAGTCTACGCACGATATTTCCACATAAACATACGCAAAACCTGGGAGCTCGAAAACACGACACGCGACGAAACTAATAGCAATAGGAAAACCATACTTCACGACTAATGGTAGTTTATAAACGCAAAAAAGACTATGTAGTAAAATCCGGAATAGCTGTTTTAGTTTTGGAGTTATTGTCGATGGTGTATTTTTGGCAAATTTTCAACATTTCTGACAGTGCAAAATGACTTCAAAACCATATAGTCTCAATTATCTGCGAAACTAATAGCAATAAGAAATCTATACTTCACCACTAATGGTAGTTTATAAACGCAAACAAGACAATGTAGCAAAATCCGGATTAGCTGTATCAGTTTTCGAGTTATTGTCGATGGCATCTTTTTGGCAAATCGTCAGCGTTTTTGACCGTGCGAAAAGATTTCAAAACGATATAGTCTGAATTATCTCCGAAACAAATAGCAACAGGAAAACCGTACTTCACCAGTTATGGTAGTTTATAAACGCAAACATGATTATATAGTTAAATCCGATATACGCGTTTTAGTTTTGGAGTTATTGTCGATGGTGTGCTTTTAGCAAATTGTCATCGTTTCTGACGGTGCGAAATGGCGTCAAAACCATATAGTCTCATTTATCACCGAAAATAATAGAAATAGGAAAACCGTGCTTCACCACGCAGGGTAGTTTATAAAAGCAAACCCGATTATGTAGTTAAATCCGGAATACCTGCTTAATTTTGGAGTGGTGTTCGATGGTGTCTTTTTGGTAAATTTTCAGCGTTCTTTACCGTGCGAAATGACTTCAAAACGCTTTAGTCTGAATTATCTCCGAAACTAATAGCAATAGAAAAACCTACTGCAGCACTTAGGGTACTTTATAAACGCAAACAAGGCTATGTAGTCAATTCCGGATTAGCGGTTTTATTTTTGGAGTAATTGTCGATGGTGTCTTTTTGGCAAATTTCCAACGTTTTTGACCGTGCGAAATGACTTCAAAACTATACAATCGCACTTATCTCAGAAACTAATAGCAATAGGAAAACCGTACTGCACCATTTAGGGTAGTTCTTAAACACCAACAAGATTAAGTAGCTAAATCCTGAATACGTGTTTTAGTTTTGGAGTTGTTGTAGATGGTGTCCGTTAAGCAAATCGTCAGCGTTTTTGAATGTGCGAAATGACTTCCAAACCATATAGTCTCAAATATCTCCGATACTAATAGCAATAGGAAAACCATAATTCACCACTAATGGTAGTTCATAAACGGAAATACGGCTATGTAGATAAATCCGCAGTAGCTGTTTTAGTTTTGGAGTTATATTCGATTGTGTCTTTTTGGCAAATTTTCAGCGTTTTTGAACGTGCGAAATGACTTCAAAACGATATAGTCTCATTTATCTCCAAAACTAACAGCAACAGGAAAACCGTACTTCAAGGTTCAGGGTGGTTTATAAACACAAACAAGATTAGGTAGTTAAATCCGGAATACGTGTTTTAGTTTTCTAGTTACTGTCGATGGTGTCGTTTTAGAAAATTGTGAGCGTTCTTGACCGTAAGAAATGACTTCAAAACCATATAGTCTCAATTATCACCGAAGCGAATAGAAATAGGAAAAGCGTACTGCAACACTTAGGGTAATTTATAAACGCAAACAAGATCTTTTGTTAAATCCGGAATGTCTGTTTTAGTTTTGGAGTTGTTGTCAATGGTGTCTTTTTGGGAAATTTTCATCGTTCCTGACCGTGCAAAATGACTTCAAAGCGATATAGTCTGAACTCTCTCCGAAACTAATAACAATAGGAAAACAGTACTGCAGCACTTAGGGTACTTTATAAACGCAAAAAAGGCTATGTAGTTAATTACGGATTAGCTGCTTTAATTTTGGTGTATTTTTGGCAAATTTTCACCGTTTCTGACAGTAAGAAATGACTTGAAAACCATATAGTCTCAATTATCTCCGAAACGAATAGCAATAGGAAAACCATATAGTATCAATTATCTCCAAAACTAATTGCAATAGGAAAACCATACTTCACCACTAATGGTAGTTTATAAACGCAAACAAGGCTATGTAATAAAATCCGGAATTGGTGTTTGAGTTTTGGATTTATTGTCGAAGGTGTATTTGTGGCAAATTTTCAGCGTTTCTGACAGTGCAAAATGATTTCAAAACCACATAGTCTCAATTATCTCCGAAACTAATAGTAATAGGAAAACCATATAGTCTCAATTATCTGCGAAACTAACAGCAATAGGAACACCATACTTCACCACTAATGGTAGTTTATAAACGCAAACAAGACTATATAGTAAAATCCGGGATAGATGTCTTAGTTTTGGAGTTATTGTCGATGGTGTCTTTTTGGCAAATCGTCAGCGTTTTTGACCGTGTGAAAAGATTTCAAAACGATATAGTCTGAATTATCTCCGAAACTAATAGCAATAGAAAAAACCATACTGCAGCACTTAGGGTACTTTATAAACGCAAACAAGGCTATGTAGTTAATTCCGGATTAGCGGTTTTATTTTTGGAGTAATTGTCGATGGTGTCCTTTTGGCAAATTTCCAGCGTTTTTGACCGTGCGAAATGACTTCAAAACTATACAATCGCACTTATCTCAGAAACTAATAGCAATAGGAAAACCGTACTGCACCATTTAGGATAGTTCATAAACACCAACAACATTATGTAGTTGAATCCTGAATACGTGTTTTAGTTTTGGAGTTGTTGTCGATGGTGTATTTTTGACAAATTTTCAGCGTTTCTGACAGTGCAAAATGACTTCAAAACCACATAGTCTCAATTATCTCCGAAACTAAAAGCAATAGGAAAACCATATAGTCTCAATTATCTGCGAAACTAATAGCAATAGGAAAACCATACTTCACCACTAATGGTAGTTTATAAACGCAAACAAGGCTATATAGTAAAATCCGGAATAGATGTCTTAGTTTTGGAGTTATTGTCGATGGTGTCTTTTTGGCAAATCGTCAGCGTTTTTGACCGTGTGAAAAGATTTCAAAACGATATAGTCTGAATTATCTCCGAAGGTCAATATTGCAGGTGAAAAACACCTGATTTAATGAAAAATAATAATAAAAGTGATATAAAATCGAAAAAGAAACATTGCGTTATAGGGTTAACAAAACAACCTGAAAAAAACTGGATCATTTTTTTACAACGCTAATTTGATACATACGTAAACAGAAAACCATATCTATTAAAGTCCATGAACATTTCAAAAACACTGTAAGAAAAAGAAGAAACCAACATCAAGGGATCCATCCGAAACATCCAAGCACATCAATAGACATACTGGTACCAATCAACCAGATTATGTTTTTTTATATGAGACTTAATGTCCTCTATACGTTTATAGTACACTTCATAGTAGGTGTCTAAAAGTTCAGGAACAGGATTATTCGTAATTATCCAATTCAACTGAACATTTAGTTGATGAACAATAGCGTTTAACGTAGTCTTATGTTCTTCGTAAAACTCCGGAGTAAGCGGAGATTTCTTTTTATCGGGCACAAAAACATCCTTCAACTCCAGAAAAAACAAAGATTCGTCATGATCAGGGCAAGATACAATAAGTTCCAGGAGAAGACGATACCGTGATAACTTATTTCGTTCCTTCTCCCACGCAGGCTCTAAAAAGAAAAGAATGATCTACATTAGGCATAAATTCTGGTTGAATTATAGTCTTTAGCTTTGCTACGTTTTAACTGATACCCACTTGGATCAGTACTGGGTCGCCCAAGTGTCGAAACCATATTTGAGTTATCTGCGATATTCTGTAATGCCACTGAACATTCCTGTAAGTTAACAATACCCAAAGTACCACTATTATCTGTTGTCTGAGTCCCAGGGACCAAAGAAGTGTGCATTTCAAGCAAGCTCTTCTCTACCGGCTCGACTGGATCCACCACTCGAGTTTCACAAGTCTCAGCCACTGTAGAAACCAAATCAACGACATATGAAATACCATGGTCTAAATCCGATCTATCTTCAGGTACAGCAATTCTTTCCTCATGGGCTTCAGAGAAACTCTTCCACAGGGGTGGCCTATGTACATATGTGCGTTTAGCACGGATGTGCCCTCTTTCATTGCAAGCGTAACAAAAAATTCCTGTACAAATATTAAACGTGAAACTATGAGAATCCAATACAATTTCAACCTCTTTGGGACAAGTCTGAATAGCTGATTCACTCGGGAAGAAAACCCGAAGAGTCGGCTTCAAACCACCAACATGACAATACGTTGAAGATTTCGGGGCTTTTATAACTCTTTGCACTGGTACCACCACCCTGCTAAACTGAGAAAGAAGAACTATCAACGCAGAATCCGGTACCTCAAGTGGCACCGGAGTCAAAGTTACAGTGATCGGTCGTTCACGTGCATAAGCAGGATACAAAATCTGATTATTTATAGAAATTCCTTGCTTTGAAAGAAGTTTACAATCGGCACTATTTATAAACAACACTGATATACCACGTTTACAACGACCGATTCCTTTAATTGCCTCTCTCGGCACTCGTTCTTTCAGAGCTTTCAAATATACAGGTAGTGAAGTATGTGGTAACGACTTCAAAACCACACTCACTTTTGAATCCTTTTCAAAAGTGAGACGAAAGCAATTATCCTGGCACTTAAATTATGACGCGCAACACTGATCACTCGTATTAGCAGAATTCTCCTTCTGAACCACAGACGCCCAACTGCAAGATCCCGTCTCCATAGCAACAGTCTTCTGCATTCCTATCGCAGAAGAAACTCCTTCAGCAGCAACGCACGAAGACACGCTCTGTTGATTTCCAGAACCGGTTTCATTTGTTGGATTCTTATCTCTTGAGAAACTCGGGTCAATCACCATGGCAACGCTCTCAGAAGTGACGGAGAAACACTCGGCGATGTCTTATCAGTAGATCTCGCTACACGCTGAACAGCCTCCTCTGGTTGGGCACGTGCAACATGGACGATGGAAACCGCCATTTGCAGCACTCGTCAGCGGCAATCACAAACACAAAATAAAACTCTTCGTTTAAACAAACTATAATACTTAGCGCTCCCAAACTTCACCAAAAGAAACATGGAACACTCATAGACACGTCACGCCACGCCAAACCATCCCACGCACGATATTTCTACATTAAAACTCGCAAAAACCAGGAGCTCAACAACACACGACACACGACGAAACTAATAGCAATAGGAAAACCATACTTCACCACTAATGGTAGTTTATAAACGGAAATAAGGCTATGTAGTTAAATCCGCAGTAGCTGTTTTAGTTTTGGAGTTATTTTCGAAGGTGTCTTTTTGGCAAACTTTTAGCGTTTTTGACCGTGCGAAATGACTTCCAAACCATGACTGCCATAGTCTCAATTATATCCGAAACTAATAGCAATAGGAAAACCATACTTCACCACTAATGGTAGTTTATAAACGGAAATAAGGCTATGTAGTTAAATCCGCAATAGCTGTTTTAGTTTTGGAGTTATTTTCGAAGGTGTCTTTTTGGCAAACTTTTAGCGTTTTTGACCGTGCGAAATGACTTCCAAACCATGACTTCCATAGTCTCAATTATATCCGAAACTAATAGCAATAGGAAAACCATACTTCACCACGAATGGTAGTTTATAAACGGAAATAAGTCTATGTAGTTAAATCCACAGTAGCTGTTTTAGTTTTGGAGTTATTTTTGAAGGTGTCTTTTTGGCAAACTTTTTGCGTTTTTGACCGTGCGAAATGACTTCCAAACCATGACTTCCATAGTCTCAATTATATGCGAAACTAATAGCAATAGGAAAACCATACTTCAACACTATTGGTAGTTTATAAACGGAAATAAGGCTATGTAGTTAAATCCGCTGTAGCTGTTTTGGTTTTGAAGTTATTGTCGATGGTGTGTTTTTGGCAAATTTTCCGTGTTTCTCACAGTGCGTTATGACTTCAAAACCATATCATCATCATCATCATCATTGTCAACCATTATCAATCCACTGCTGGACGAAGGTCTCCCCAAGTTTCCTCCACAACGGTCTGTCTTGTGCCAGTCTCCTCCATGTCACCCCTGCATACTTTCGAATTTCATCCACCCATCTCCCATGTTGTCTTCTTCTGGGTCTTTTCCTGTCCCTTGGAATCCAATCTAAAATTTCGGCTGTCCATCGATGATCTGTCCTTCTGGCAGTATGTCCAGCCCATTGCCATTTCAGGGATTTAACTCTGATCATGATGTCTTCCACTCTTGTCATTTTTCGGATCCACGAGTTCCTCTTCTTATCTCTCCTGGTTACACCAAGCATGCACCTCTCCATGCTTCTTTGAGTTGTCTGCAGCCTTTGTATGTCTCTTTTAGTTAAGGTCCATGTCTCTGCACCATACGTAAGCACTGGAAGGATGCATTGATCAAACACTTTTCTTTTAAGACATAATGGCATATTACTCTTGAAAATTATGCTGTTTCTTCCAAAAGCTCTCCAGGCAAGTTTTGTACGCCGATTAATTTCTTCATCAATGTGACCCTCACTTGATATCTGCTGTCCAAGATAAACGTACGTGTCTGTTATCTCCAGCTTTTCTCCGTCAATCGATAAATCTTCATTTCTTGTAAAAGCATTGAACATTACTTTTGTCTTCTGAAAGTTCATTTTTAATCCCACTTCTTTACTCTTGTCCGCAAGTTCCTGGATCATACTCTGCAGCTCTGATGGGGTAGTTGCAAAAATGACTACGTCATCAGCAAAACGAAGGTGGGTTAGATAATCTCCATTAATCTTTATCCCCTTGTTTTCCCAGCTCAGCGACTGAAAAACACCCTCCAATGTGGCATTGAAGAGCTTCGGAGATATGGTGTCACCTTGTCTCACTCCCTTTCCAATTTTTACGTGTGTTGTATTTTCAAACAGCCTAATCTTTGCACTTGCCTTTTCATAGATGTTATTAGTAATATTAATGTATGCATCTTCAATACCGCAGGTTTTCAGAGCCATTGTAACTGCTGATGGTTTCACCGAATCAAAGGCTTTTTCATAATCGATAAAAGCCATGCACAATGGAAGTTCATATTCCCTCGCTCTTTCAATTAGTTCTCTCATCACGTGGATATGATCTATTGTGCTGTAGCCACTCCTGAATCCAGCTTGTTCTCTCGGTTGAGCCATGTCCAGTGTTACCTTCAAGCGGTGTGAAAGAACTTTAGTGAAGATTTTATAAACTACTGATAGGAGGCTGATAGGTCTGTAGTTTCCGAGATCCTCAATGTCACCTTTCTTATGTAGCAGGATCATTGTAGCGGTGTTCCAATCCTCAGGAATCTTTCCTTCATTAAGGCATCGAGTGAAAATTTGGGCGAGTACTGTTTCGATTTCTCCACTTGCTTCTTGTATGATGTCTACAGTAATTCCATCTTCTCCTGGAGCTTTTCCTCGCTTCATGTTCTTGATTGCATGTGCAACTTCTGCTGGAAGGACTGGAGGAACTCTGGTACTGGTATCTTTCATGATGTCTGGAGTGCATATATCATCCCTTTCATATAATTTGGAGTAGAAATCTTTCACTCTTGTCAAAATTTCGCCTCTATTTCTTGTTACAGAACCATCTTCTTTTCTCAGTGCCATAATCTGTTTTCTTCCCTTACTGAGATGTCCCTTTGCTATCTTTAGGCTTTGGTTGTTTTCAATTGCTTTCCTCACTAGTTCACAGTTGAATTTCCTTACGTCTTCAGTGATACTTTTTCTTACTGTCTTGCATAGCTCTATATATTCCACTTTGGAAGTCACATCTTTAGTTGTCCTCATCTCTCTTCTTTTTTGCATCAACATTTTGGTTTTTCCTGATAATTTGTTCATATGCAATTTGTTCTTAGACCCAGCTAATTTTGTTGCTGTTTCCATAAGAGCTTTGGTTACTTTTCTGTTAACTTCAGAGATGTCCACTTCTTCCGATGTTAGGCCTTCTAAAGCAGAGAACCTGTTCTTCAGTTCCAACTTGAAGGTATTATGGTGTTTTTTAAGGTTGGTTATGTCAATAGATTTGGTTTGTCTTATGAGCTTGCCACGTTCAAGTTTAGTGTTGAGGTGCATCTTACATCTCACCAATCTATGGTCATTACCTGTGTTGAACTTGTTTAGCACACTGCAGTCTTCTATGACGAATTTTTTGTTACACATAATAAAATCAATTTCACTTGTCGTCCCATTTGGATGTCTCCATGTCCATTTCCTGTGTAGCTTTTTCTTGAAGAAGGAGTTCAAGTTGAAAAACCCTTCTGCCTCTGCAAACTCAACGAGAGTATTTCCACGCTGGTTTCTGTTGCCATGACCGAATTTACCTACTGAAGTTTCATTCTGTTGCCGTTGCCCTATTTTTGCATTGAAATCTCCCATAATTATTTTCAAGTGCTGCTTACCTTTATTATTTAGATGACAAATTTCCTCATAAAATTCTTCAATTTCTTCTTCAGGATGACTTGTGGTGGGTGCATAAGTTTGAATAATCTGAGCCTGGTATCTTTTCGAGAGTTAGATAACAAGTCGTGCAGCTCTGTCAGAGGAACTTTCAACTTCTACAACTTTATCCTTCAGTTTCTTGTTTATTATAAATCCAACACCACTAGTTCTGCCAGTATCTGTCCCACGATAGTAGAAGAGATGTCCACTTTTCAGTTCGATGAGATCTTCTCCTTTTCTCCTTACCTCACTTAGCCCCACGATGTCCCACTTGATCCTTTGTAGTTCCTCTTCCAATTCAAGAAGCCTTGAATCAGAAGATAGGGAGCGTCCATTGTAAGTAGCCAAGGTCAGCATCAGATGGCAGCCTAGTCCGGTTCTCCGGGGATTCTTAGCACCCTCTGCCTTCATGTCGCACTGGCCGCTGCCTCGGCCAGGTACATTCCAGCTGCCGGAGACTGAGGGCCAAGATTTAAGTTGTGGAATCATTTTGGAGGGGTTTGGCCATAACTCACCACGCTGGCCAAGCGGGTTGGTGAGTAAGGGATAGAATTTCCTCTAATCCCGATGGTATAGTTATACCGCTATGGGCGGTCGTCAGAGCCCCTTTAGTGGGAACAGGATGCACCACGAGAAGGCGGGGTTGACATTTGTCAAGGAGAGGCTGTGATGTTACGCATCACCTGACCTTACATCCCTTCAAAACCATATAGTCTCAATTATCTCCAAAACTAATAGCAATAGGAAAACCGTACTTCACCATTTCGGGGAGTTCATAAACGCAAACAAGATTACGTAGTTAAATCCGAAATACGTGTTTTAGTTTTGGAGTTATGGTCGATGCTGTGCTTTTAGCAAATCGTCAGTGTTTTTGACGGTGCGAATTGACTTCAAAACCATGCAGTGTCAATTATCTCCGAAACTAATAGAAATAGGAAAACCGTACTGCACCACTTTGGGTAATTTATAAAAGCAATAAAGATTCTGTTGTTAAATCCGGAATAGCTGTTTTAATTTGGAATTATATTTGATGGTGTATTTTTGGAAAATTTCCAGCGTTTTGCCCGTAAGAAATGACTTAAAAACGATACAGTCGCATTTATCTCAGAAATTAATAGGAACAGGAAACCCGTACTGCACCACTTACGGTAGTTTATAAACGCACACAACACTATATAGTTAAATCCGGAATTGCTGTTTTAGTTTTGAAGTTATATTCGATGGTGTCCTTTTGGCAAATTTTCAGCGCTTTTGAACGTGCGAAATGAATTCAAAACGATATAGTCTGAATTATCTCCGAAACTAACAGCAACAGCAAAGCCGTATTTCAAGGTTCAGGTTAGTTTATAAACAGAAACAAGATTAGGTAGTTAAATCCGGAATACGTGTTTCACTTTTGGAATTACTGCCGATGGTGTCGTTGTAGCAAATTGTGAGCGTTCTTGACCGTGCAAAATGACTTCAAAACCATATAGTCTCAATTATCACCGAAACTAATAGAAATAGGAAAAGCGTACTGCACCACTTCGGGTAGTTCATAAACGCAAACAAGGCTATGAAGTTAATTCTGGTTTAGCTGTTTTAATTTTGGTGTATTTTTGGCAAATTTTCAGCGTTTCTGACAGTGCAAAATGACTTCAAAACAACATAGTTTCAATTATCTCCAAAACTAATAGCAATCGGAAAACCATATAGTTTCAATTATCTGCGAAACTAATAGCAATAAGAAAACTATACTTCACCACTAATGGTAGTTTATAACCGCAAACAAGAAAGACTATGTAGTAAAATCCGGAATAGCTGTTTTAGTTTTGGAGTTATTGTCGATGGTGTCTTTCTGGCAAATCGTCAGCGTTTTTGACCGTGCGAAAAGATTTCAAAACGATATAGTCTGAATTATCTCCGAAACAAATAGCAACAGGAAAACCGTACTTCACCAGTTATGGTAGTTTATAAACGCAAACATGATTATATAGTTAAATATGATATACGCGTTTTAGTTTTGGAGTTATTGTCGATGGTGTGCTTTTAGCAAATTGTCATCCTTTTTTACTGTGCGAAATGGCGTCAAAACCATATAGTCTCATTTATCTCAGAAAATAATAGAAATAGGAAAACCCTGCTTCACCACGCAGGGTAGTTTATAAAAGCAAACCAGATTATGTAGTTAAATCCGGAATACCTGCTTAATTTTGGGGTGGTTGTCGATGGTGTCTTTTTGGTAAATTTTCAGCGTTTTTTACAGTGCGAAATGACTTTAAAACGCTTTAGTCTGAATTATCTCCGAAACTAATAGCAATAGAAAAAACCTACTGCAGCACTTAGGGTAGGTACTTTATAAACACAAACAAGGCTATGTAGTTAATTCCGCATTAGCGGTTTTATTTTTGGAGTAATTGTCGATGGTGTCTTTTTAGCAAATTTCCAACGTTTTTGACCGTGCGAAATGACTTCAAAACTATGCAATCGCACTTATCTCAGAAACTAACAGCAATAGGAAAACCGTAATGCACCATTTAGGGTAGTTCTTAAACACCAACAAGATTATGTAGCTAAATCCTGAATACGTGTTTTAGTTTTGGAGTTGTTGTCGATGGTGTCCGTTAAGCAAATCGTCAGCGTTTTTGAATGTGCGAAATGACTTCCAAACCATATAGTCTCAATTATCTCCGAGACTAATAGCAATAGGAAAACCATACCTCAACACTAATGGTAGTTTATAAACGGAAATAAGGCTATGTAGTTAAATTCGCAGTAGCTGTTTTGGTTTTGGAGTTATATTCGATTGTGTCTTTTTGGCAAATTTTCAGCGCTTTTGAACATGCGAAATGAATTCAAAACGATATAGTCTCAATTATCTCCGAAACTAACAGCAACAGGAAAACCGTACTTCAAGGTTCAGGGTTGTTTATAAACACAAACAAGATTAGGTAGTTAAATCCGGAATACGTGTTTTAGTTTTGGAGTTACTGTCGATGGTGTAGTTTTAGAAAATTGTGAGCGTTCTTGACCGTAAGAAATGACTTCAAAACCATATAGTCTCAATTATCACCGAAACGAATAGAAATAGGAAAAGCGTACTGCAACACTTAGGGTAATTTATAAACGCAAACAAGATTCTTTTGTTAAATCCGGAATAGCTGTTTTAGTTTTGGAGTTATTGTCGAAGGTGTATTTTTGGCAAATTTTCAGCGTTTCTGACAGTGCAAAATGACTTCAAAACAACATAGTTTCAATTATCTCCAAAACTAATAGCAATTGGAAAACCACATAGTCTCAATTATCTGCGAAACTAATAGCAATAAGAAAACTATACTTCAATACTAATGGTAGTTTATAAACGCAAACAAGAAAGACTATGTAGTAAAATCCGGAATAGCTGTTTTAGTTTTGGAGTTATTGTCGATGGTGTCTTTTTGGCAAATCGTCAGCGTTTTTGACCGTGCGAAAAGATTTCAAAACGATATAGTCTGAATTATCTCCGAAACAAATAGCAACAGGAAAACCGTACTTCACCAGTTATGGTAGTTCATAAACGCAAACAAGATTACGTAGTTAAATCCGAAATACGTGTTTTAGTTTTGGAGTTATTGTGGATGCTGTGCTTTTAGCAAATCGTCAGTGTTTTTGACGGTGCGAATTGACTGCAAAACCATGCAGTGTCAATTATCTCCGAAACTAATAGAAATAGGAAAACCGTACTGCACCACTTTGGGTAATTTATAAAAGCAATAAAGATTCTGTTGTTAAATCCGGAATAGCTGTTTTAATTTGGAATTATATTTGATGGTGCATTTTTTGGCAAATTTCCAGCGTTTTGACCGTAAGAAATGACTTAAAAACGATACAGTCGCATTTATCTCAGAAATTAATAGGAACAGGAAACCGTACTGCACCACTTACGGTAGTTTATAAACGCACACAAGACTATATAGTTAAATCCGGAATTGCTGTTTTAGTTTTGAAGTTATATTCGATTGTGTCCTTTTGGCAAATTTTCAGCGCTTTTGAACGTGCGAAATGAATTCAAAACGATATAGTCTGAATTATCTCCGAAACTAACAGCAACAGCAAAGCCGTACTTCAAGGTTCAGGTTAGTTTATAAACACAAACAAGATTAGGTAGTTAAATCCGGAATACGTGTTTCACTTTTGGAGTTACTGCCGATGGTGTCGTTGTAGCAAATTGTGAGCGTTCTTGACCGTGCGAAATGACTTCAAAACCATATAGTCTCAATTATCACCGAAACTAATAGAAATAGGAAAAGCGTACTGCACCACTTAGGGTAGTTTATAAACGCAAACAAGGCTATGAAGATAATTCCGGTTTAGCTGTTTTAATTTTGGTGTATTTTTGGCAAATTTTCAATGTTTCTGACAGTGAGAAATGACTTCAAAACCATATAGTCTCAATTATCTCCGAAACTAATAGCAAAAGGAAAACCATATAGTCTCAATTATCTCCGAAACTAATAGCAATAGGAAAACCACACTTCACCACTAGTGGTAGTATATAAACGCAAACAAGGCTATGTAATAAAATCCGGAATTGGTGTTTTAGTTTTGGATTTATTGTCGAAGGTGTATTTTTGGCAAATTTTCAGCGTTTGTGACAGTGCAAAATGACTTCAAAACCACATAGTCTCAATTATGTCCGAGACTAATAGCAATAGGAAAACCATATAGTCTCAATTATCTGCGAAACTAATAGCAATAGGAAAACCATACTTCACCACTAATGGTAGTTTATAAACGCAAACAAGACTATATAGTAAAATCCGGAATAGATGTCTTAGTTTTGGAGTTATTGTCGATGGTGTCTTTTTGGCAAATCGCCAGCGTTTTTGACAGTGCGAAAATATTTCAAAATGATATAGTCTGAATTATCTCCGAAACTAATAGCAATAGAAAAAACCATACTGCAGCACTTAGGGTACTTTATAAACGCAAACAAGGCTATGTAGTTAATTCCGGATTAGCGGTTTTATTTTTGGAGTAATTGTCGATGGTGTCCTTTTGGCAAATTTCCAGCGTTTTTGACCGTGCGAAATGACTTCAAAAGTATACAATCGCACTTATCTCAGAAACTAATAGCAATAGGAAAACCGTACTGCACCATTTAGGGTAGTTCATAAACACCAACAACATTATGTAGTTGAATCCTGAATACGTGTTTTAGTTTTCGAGTTCTTGTCGAAGGTGTATTTTTGACAAATTTTCAGCGTTTCTGACAGTGCAAAATGACTTCAAAACAACATAGTTTCAATTATCTCCAAAACTAATAGCAATTGGAAAACCATATAGTCTCAATTATCTGCGAAACTAATAGCAATAGGAAAACTATACTTCACCACTAATGGTAGTTTATAAACGCAAACAAGACTATGCCGTAAAATCCGGAATAGCTGTTTTAGTTTTGGAGTTATTGTCCATGGTGTCTTTTTGGCAAATCGTCAGCGTTTTTGACCGTGTGAAAAAATTTCAAAACGATATAGTCTGAATTATCTCCGAAAGTCAATATTGCAGGTGAAAAACACCTGATTTAATGAAAAATAATAATAAAAGTGATATAAAATCGGAAAACAAACATTGCGTTATAGGGTTAACAAAACAACCTGAAAAAAATTGGATCATTAATTTACAACGCTAATTTGATACATACGTAAACAGAAAACCATATCTATTAAAGTCCATGAACATTTCAAAAACACTGTAAGAAAAAGAAGAAACCAACATCAAGGAATCCATCCGAAACATCCAAACATATCAATAGACATACCGGTACCAATCAACCAGATTATGTTTTTTTTATATGAGACTTAATGTCCTCTATACGTTTACAGTACATTTCATAGTAGGTGTCTAAAAGTTCAGGAACAGGATTATTCGTAATTATCCAATTCAACATAACATTTAGTTGATGAACAATAGCGTTTAACCTTGATTTATGTTCTTCGTAAAACTCCGGAGTAAGCGGAGATTTCTTTTTATCGGGCACAAAAACATCCTTCAACTCCAGAAAACACAAAGATTCGTCATAAGCAGGGCAAGATACAATAAGTTAAAGGAGAAGACGATACCGTAATGACTTATTTCGTTCCTTCTCCCACGCAGGCTCTAAAAGAAAAGAATGATCTACATTAGTCATAAATTCTGGTTGAATTATAGTCTTTAGCTTTGCTACGTTTTAACTGATACCCACTTGGATCAGTACTGGGTCGCCCAAGTGTCGAAACCATACTTGAGTTATCTGCGATATTCTGTAATGCTACTGAACATTCCTGTAAGTTAACAATACCCAAAGTACCACTATTATCTGTTGTCTGAGTCCCAGGATCCAAAGAAGTCTACATTTCAAGCAAGTTCTTCTCTACCGGTTCGACTGGATCCACCACTCGAGTTTCACAAGTCTCAGCCACTGTAGAAACCAAATCAACGACATATGAAATACCATGGTCTAAATCCGATCTATCTTCAGGTACAGCAATTCTTTATTCATGGTCTTCAGAGAAACTCTTCCACAGGGGTGGCCTATGTACATATGTGCATTTAGCACGGATGTGCCCTCTTTCATTGCAAGCGTAACAAAAAATTCCTGTACAAATATTAAACGTGAAACTACGAGAATCCAATACAATTTCAACCTCTTTAGGACAAGTCTGAATAGCTGATTCATTCGGGAACATAACCCGAAGAGTCCGCTTCAAACCACCAACAAGACAATACGTTGAAGATTTCGGGGCTTCTATAACTCTATGCACTGGTACCACCACCCTGCTAAACTGAGAAAGAAGAACTATCAACGCAGAATCCGGTACCTCAAGTGGCACCGGAGACAAAGTTACAGTGATCGGTCGTTCACGTGCATAAGCAGGATACAAAATCTGATTATTTATAGAAATTCCTTGCTTTAAAAGAAGTTTACAATCCGCACTATTTATAAACAACACTGATATACCACGTTTACCAAGATCGATTCCTTTAATTGCCTCTCTCGGCACTCGTTCTTTCAGAGCTTTCAAATATACAGGTAGTGAAGTTTGTGGCAAGGACTTCAAAACCACACTCACTTTCGAATCCTTTTCAAAAGTGAGACGAAAGCGATTATCCTGGCACTTAAACTCTGACGCGCAACACTGATCACTCGTGTTAGCAGAATTCTCCTTCTGAACCATAGACGCCCAACTGCAAGATCCCGTCTCCATAGCAACAGTCTTCTGCATTCCTATCGCAGAAGAAACTCCTTCAGCAGCAACGCACGAAGACACGCTCTGTTGATTTCCAGAACCGGTTTCATTTGTTGGATTCTTATCTCTTGGGAAACTCGGATCAATCACCATGGCAACGCTCTCAGAAGTCACGGGAGAAACACTCGGCGATGTCTTATCAGTAGATCTCGCTACACGCTGAACAGCCTCCTCTGGTTGGGCTCGTGCAACATGGACGATGGAAACCGCCATTTGCAGCACTCGTCAACGGCAAGCACAAACACAAAATAAAACTCTTCGTTTAAACAAACTATACTACCTAGCGCTCCCAAACTTCACCAAAAGAAACATGAAGCACTCATAGACACGTCACGCCACGCCAAACCATCCCACGCACGATATTTAAACATGAAAACTCGCAAAAACCAGGAGCTCAACAACACACGACACACGACGAAACTAATAGCAATAGGAAAACCATACTTCACCACTAATGGTAGTTTATAAACGGAAATAAGGCTATGTAGTTAAATCCGCAGTAGCTGTTTTAGTTTTAGAGTTATTGTCGAAGGTGTCTTTTTGGCAAACTTTTAGCGTTTTTGACCGTGCGAAATGACTTCCAAACCATATAGTCTCAATTATATCCGAAACTAATAGCAATAGGAAAACCATACTTCAACACTATTGGTAGTTTATAAACGGAAATAAGGCTATGTAGTTAAATCCGCAGTAGCTGTTTTAGTTTTGAAGTTATTGTCGATGGTGTGTTTTTGGCAAATTTTCCGTGTTTCTCACAGTGCGTAATGACTTCAAAACCATATAGTCTCAATTATCTTCAAAACTAATAGCAATAGGAAAACCGTACTTCACCACTTCGGGAAGTTCATAAACGCAAACAAGATTACGTAGTTAAATCCGAAATACGTATTTTAGTTTTGGAGTTATTGTCGATGCTGTGCTTTTAGCAAATCGTCAGTGTTTTTGACGTTGCGAATTGACTTCAAAACCATGCAGTGTCAATTATCTCCGAAACTAATAGAAATAGGAAAACCGTACTGCCCCACTTTGGGTAATTTATAAACACAATAAAGATTCTATTGTTAAATACGGAATAGCTGTTTTAATTTTGGAATTATATTTGATGGTGTATTTTTGGCAAATTTCCAGCGTTTTGACCGTAAGAAATGACTTCAAAACGATATAGTCTGAATAATCTCGGAAACTAACAGCAACAAGAAAACCGTACTTCATGGTTCAGGGTAGTATATAAACACAAACAAGATTAGGTAGTTAAATCCGGAATACGTGTTTCAGTTTTGGAGTTACTGTCGGTGGTGTCGTTTTATCAAATTGTGAGCGTTCTTGACCATGAGAAATGACTTCAAATCCATATAGTCTTAATTAACTCCGAAACTAATAGAAATAGGAACAGCGTACTGCAACATTTAGGGTAATTTATAAACGCAAACAAGATTCTTTTGTTAAATCAGTAAAGTGTCTTTTTGGGAAATTTTCATCGTTCCTGACCGTGCAAAATGACTTCAAAGCGATATAGTCTGAATTATCTCCGAAACTAATAACATTAGAAAAACCCTACTGCAGCACTTAGGGTACTTTATAAACGCAAACAAGGCTATGTAGTATATTCCGGATTAGGTGTTTTAATTTGGTGTATTTTTGGCAAATTTTCACCGTTTCTGGCAGTGAGAAATGACTTCAAAACCATATAATCTCAATTATCTCCAAAACTAATAGCAAAAGGAACACCATATGGTCTCAATTATCTCCGAAACTAATAGCAAAAGGAACACCATATAGTCTCAATTATCTCCGAAACTAATAGCAATAGGAAAACCATACTTCACCACTAATGGTAGTTTATAAACGCAAAAAAAGACTATGTCGTAAAGTCCGGAATAGCTGTTTTAGTTTTGGAGTTATTGACGAAGGTGTATTTTTGACAAATTTTCAGCGTTTCTGACAGTGCAAAATGACTTCAAAACCACATAGTGTCAATTATGTCCGAAACTAATAGCAGTAGGTAAACCATAAAGTCTCAATTATCTGCGAAACTAATAGCAATAGGAAAACTATACTTCACCACTAATGGTAGTTTTTAAGCGCAAACAAGACTATGTAGTAAAATCCGGAATAGCTGTTTTAGTTTTGGAGTTATTGTCGATGGTGTCTTTTTGGCAAATCGTCAGAGTTTTTGACCGTGCGAAAAGATTTCAAATAGATATAGTCTGAATTATCTCCGAAACAAATAGCAACAGGAAAACCGTACTTCACCAGTTAGTGTAGTTTATAAACGCAAACATGTGTGACGTACCTGCGAGCAGGACTCACACGACATAAAGGCACATAGCAATCAGAATAAACGTCTGCGTAGCTCAGTTGGTAGAGCGACTTGTTTCGGAGAAAGCGGACTCGGGTTCGAATCCCGGCGTAGACCAAAAATGACGGAGAAATTTACTTCGTTATAATGGCGCCCGAACTATCCGGATGACCCGACCGTTCAAAATCTCGCAATGGTGTGATGCTCTTTCCACACCGCCAGATAGGAAAAATCAGAGAATCCCTTCTCCAGCACTTCGGAAATAAATAAAATGTGTGTGACGTTGCATTCCACACACTAGATTGACTGGGAGTTCTCAAGTGCACGTTCTACTGTGGATGGCTGCCTGCAACGATTCATCGTAACGGCTAACCCGTGGGCCATGCACCCGGCCCTCTTTCGGGGGGGGGGGGGGGGGAGATGTGACGTACCTGCGAGCAAAACGCACACGACATAAAGGCACATGGCAATCATAATAAACGTCTGCGTAGCTCAGTTGGTGGAGCGACTTGTTCCGGAATAAGCAGACTCGGGTTCGAATCCCGGCGTAGACCGAAAATGACGGAGAAATTTACTTCGTTATACATGATTATATAGTTAAATCCGGAATACGCGATTTAGTTTTGGAGTTATTGTCGATGGTGTGCTTTTGGAGTTATTGTCGATGTTGTGCGTCTGCAAATTGTCATCGTTTTTGACGTTGCGAAATGGCTTCAAAACCATATAGTCTCATTTATCTATAAAACTGATAGAAATAGGAAAACCGTTATTTACCACGCAGGGTAGTTTATTACAGAAAACCAGATTATGTAGTTAAATCCGGATTACCTGCTTAATTTTGGAGTGGTTTTCGATGGTGTCTTTTTGGCAAATTTCCAGCGTTTTTGACCGTGCGAAATGACTTCAAAACTATACAATCGCACATATCTCAGAAACTAATAGCAATAGGAAAACCGTACTGCACCATTTAGGGTAGTTCATAAACACCGACAACATTATGCAGTTAATTCCTGAATACGTGTTTTAGTTTTGGAGGTGTTGTCCATGGTGTCCATTAAGCAAATCGTCAGCGTTTTTGACCGTGCGAAATGATTTCCAAACCATATAGTCTAAAATATCTCCGAAACCAATAGCAATAGGAAAACCATACTTCACCACTAATGGTAGTTTATAAACGGAAATAAGGCTATGTAGTTAAATCCGCAGTAGCTGTTTTAGTTTTGAAGTTATTGTTGATGGTATGTTTTTGGCAAATTTTCCGCATTTCTCACAGAGCGTAATGACTTCAAAACCAAATAGTCTCAATTATCTCCGAAACTAATAGAAATCGGAAAACCGTACTGCGCCAAGTAGGGTAATTTATAAATGCAAACAAGATTCTGTTGTTAAATCCGGAACCCCTGTTTTACTTTTGATGTTGTTGTCGATGGTGTCTTTTTGGCAAATATTTAGCGTTTTTGACATTGCAAAATGCCTTAAAAACCATATAGTCTGAATTATATCCGAAACTAACAGAAATAGGAAAACCGTACTTCACCATTTAGGGGAGTTCATAAACGCAAACAAGAGTATGTAGCTAAATCCGAAATACATGTTTTACTTTTGGAGTTATTGTCGATGGTGTGCTTTTAGCAAATCGTGAGTGTTTTTGACGGTGCGAAATGACTTCAAAACCATGCAGTCTCAATTATCTCCGAAACTAATGGAAATAGGAAAACCGTACTGCACCACTTTTCGTAAATTATAAACGCAATAAAGATTCTGTTGTTAAATCCGGAATACCTGTTTTAGTTTCGGAGTTGTTGTCGTTGGTGTCTTTTTGGCAAATTTTCGGCGTTTTTGACCGTGAGAAATGACTTTGAAACGACGCAGTCTGAATTGTCTCAGAAACTAATAGCAATAGAAAAACCCTACTGCAACACTTAGGGTAATTTATAAACTCAAACAAGGCTATGTAGTTAATTAAGGATGAGCTGTTTTATTTTGAAGTTATTGTCGATGGTGTATTTTTGGCAAATTTCCAGCGTTTTTGACCGTAAGAAATGAGTTCAAAACGATACAGTCGCACTTATCTCAGAAACTAATAGCAATAGAAATACCGTACTACACCACTTAGGGTAGTTTATAAACGCAAATCAAGACTATATAGTTAAATCCGGAATAGCTGTTTTAGTTTTGAAGTTATATTCGATGGTTTCCTTTTGGCAAATTTTCAGCGCTTTTGAACGTGCGAAATGACTTTAAAACGATATAGTCTGAATTGTCTCCGAAACTAATAGCAATAGAAAAACCCTACTGCAGCACTTAGGGTAATTTATAAACGCAAACAAGGCTATTTAGGTAATTAAGGATGAGCTGTTTTAGTTTGAAGTTATTGTGGATGGTGTATTTTTGGCAAATTTTCAGCGTTTCTGACAGTGCAAAATTACTTCAAAACCATATAGTCTCAATTATCTCCGAAACTATTAGCAATATAAAAACCATACTGCACCGCTTATGGTAGTTTATAAACGGAAATCAAGACTATATAGTTTAATACGGAATAGCTGTTTTAGTTTTGAAGTTATATTCGATGGTGTCTTTTTGGCAAATTTTCAGCGCTTTTGAACGTGCGAAATGTTTTCAAAACGATATAGTCTGAATTATCTCCGAAACTAACAGCAACAGGAAAACCGTACTTCACGGTTCAGGGTACTTTATAAACACAAACAAGATTAGGTAGGTAAATCCGGAATACGTGTTTCAGTTTTGGAGTTACTGTCGATGGTGTCGTTTTAGCAAATTGTGAGCGTCTTTGACTGTGCGAAATGACTTCAAATCCATATAGTCTCAATTATCTCCGAAACTAATAGAAATAGGAACAGCGTACTACAACATTTAGGGTAATTTATAAACGCAAACAAGATTCTTTTGTTAAATCAGGAATGTCTTTTTGGGAAATTTTTATCGTTCCTGACCGTGCAAAATGACTTTAAAGCGATATAGTCTGAACTATCTCCGAAACTAATAACAATAGGAAAACCCTACTGCAGCACTTAGGGTACTTTATAAACGCAAACAAGCCTATGTAGTAAATTCCGGATTAGGTGTTTTGTTTTGGTGTATTTTTGGAAAATTTTCACCGTTTCTGGCAGTGGGAAATGACTTCAAAACCATATAGTCTCAATTATCTCCGAAACTAATAGCAATAGGAAAACCATACTTCACCACTAATGGTAGTTTATAAACGCAAAAAAGACTATGTAGTAAAATCCTGAATAGCTGTTTTAGTTTTGTAAATATTGTCGATGGTGTACTTTTGGCAAATTTTCAGCATTTCTGATAGTGCAAAATGACTTCAAAACCACATAGTCTCAATTATCTCCGAAACTAATAGCAATAGGAAAACCATATAGTCACAATTATCTGCGAAACTAATAGCAACAAGAAAACCATACTTCACCACTAATGGTAGTTTATAAACGCAAACAAGACTATGTAGTAAAATCCGGAATAGCTGTTTTAGTTTTGGAGTTATTGTCGATGGTGTCTTTTTGGCAAATTGTCAGCGTTTTTGACCGTGGGAAGAAATTTCAAAACGATATAGTCTGAATTATCTCCGAAACTAATAGCAACAGGAAAACCGTACTTCACCAGTTAGGGTAGTTTAAAAAAGCAGACATGATTATATATTTAAATCCGGAATACGCGTTTTAGTTTTGGAGTTATTGTCGATGGTGTGTTTTTAGCAAATTGTCTTCGTTTTTGACCGTGCGAAATGGCTTCAAAACCATATAGTCTCATTTATCTCCGAAACTAATAGAAATAGGAAAACCGTGCTTCACCACGCAGGGTAGTTTATAAACGCAAACCAGATTATGTAGTTAAATCCGGAATACCTACTTAATTTTGGAGTTGTTGTCGATGGTGTCTTTTTGGCAAATTTTCAGCTTTTTTGACCGTGCGAAATGACTTCAAAACGCTCTAGTCTGAATTATCTCCGATACTATTAGCAAAAGAAAAAACCTACGCAGGCACTCAGGGTACTTTATATACGCAAACAAGGCTTTGTAGTTAATTCCGGATAAGCGGATTTATTTTTGGAGTCATTGTCGATGGTGTCTTTTTGTCAAATTTCCGTTGTTTTTGACTGTGCGAAATGACTTCAAAACTATACAATCTCACTTATCTCAGAAACTAATAGCAATAGGAAAACCGTACTGCACCATTTAGGGTAGTTCAAAAACACCAACAAGATTATGTAGTTTAATCCTGAATACGTGTTTTAGTTTTGGAGTTGTTGTCGATGGTGTCCATTAAGCAAATCGTCAGCATTTTTGACCGCGCGAAATGACTTCCAAAAAAATATAGTCTCAAATACCTCCGAAACTAACAGCAATAAGAAAACCATGCTTCACCACTAAGGGTAGTTCATAAACTGAAATAAGGCTTTGTAGATAAATCCGCAGTAGCTGTTTTAGTTTTAGAGTTATTGTCGATGGTGTCTTTTTGGCAAACTTTTAGCGTTTTTGACCGTACGAAATGACTTCCAAACCATATAGTCTCAATTATCTCCGAAACTAATAGCAATAGGAAAACCATACTTCACCACTAATGGTAGTTTATAAACGCAAACAAGACTATATATTTAAATCCGGAATAGCTGTTTTAGTTTTGAAGTTATATTCGATGGTGTCTTTTTAGCAAATTTTCAGCGCTTTTGAACGTGCGAAATGACTTCAAAACGCTATAGTCTGAATTATCTCCGAAACTAACAGCAACAGGAAAACCGTACTTCAAGGTTCAGGGTAGTTTATAAACACAAACAAGATTCGGTAGTTAAATCCGGAATACGTGTTTCGGTGTTGGAGTTATTGCCGATGGTGTCGTTGTAGCAGATTGTAAGCGTTTTTGACCGTGCGAAATGACTTCAAAACCACATAGTCTCAATTATCTCCGAAACTAATAGAAATAGGAACAACGTACTGCAACACTTAGGGTAGTTTATAAAAGCAAACATGATTCTTTTGTTAAATCCGGAATGTCTGTTTTACTATTGGAGTTGTTGTCAATGGAGTTTTTTTTTTTTTTTTTTTTTTTATTTTAGGTATGACGACCACGGTGAGCAACTCAATGGGCTATAAGCAGTCTCCCGTCCCTAATTTAGTGTCACTGGTTCCAGGGAAGGGAGAGAGCCAGTGCGGTAAGACAAACACAACATCCATGCCTGAACGGGATACGAACCCGGACCCCCTACGGACGAATGATCAGTAGCCAGCGCCTTAGACCACTGCGCCACCGGGGCAGCCGTGTGTCTTTTTGGGAAATTTTCATCGTTCCAGGCCGTGCAAAATGACTTCACATCAGTATAGTCTGAATTATCTCCGAAACTAATAACAATAGAAAAACCCTACTGCAGCACTTAGGAGACTTTATAAACGCAAACAAGGCTGAGTAGTTAATTCCGGATTAGGTGTTTTAATTTTGGTGACTTTTTGGCAAATTTTCACCGTTTCTGACAGTGAGAAATCACTTCAAAACCATATAGTCTCAATTATCTCCGAAACTAATAGCAATAGGAAAACCATATGGTATCAATTACCTCCGAAACTAATAGCAATAGGAAAACCATACTTCGCCACTAATGATAGTTTATAAACGCAAACAAGGCTATGTAGTTAAATCCGGAATAGCTGTTTTAGTGTTGTAGTTATTGTCGATGGTATGTTTTTGGCAAATTTTCAGCATTTCTGACAGAGCAAAATGTCATCAAAACCACATAGTCTCAATTATCTCCGAAACTAATGGCTATAGGAAAACCATATAGTCCCAATTATCTGCGAAACTAATAGCAAAAGGAAAATCATACTTCACCACTAATGGTAGTTTATAAACGCAAAAAAGACTATGTAGTAAAATCCTGAATAGGTGTTTTAGTTTTGTAAATATTGTCGAAGGTGTATTTTTGTCAAATTTTCAGCATTTCTGATAGTGCAAAATGACTTCAAAACCACATAGTCTCAATTATCTCCGAAACTAATAGCAATAGCAAAACCATATAGTCTATATTATCTGCGAAACTAATAGCAAAAGGAAAACCATACTTCACCACTAATGGTAGTAACGCAAAGAAGACTATGTAGTAAAATCCGGAATAGCTGTTTTAGTTTTGGAGTTATTGTCGATGGTGTCTTTTTGGCAAATCGTCAGCGTTTTTGACCGTGCGAAAAGATTTCAAAACGATATAGTCTGAATTATCTCCGAAACTAATAGCAACAGGAAAACCGTACTTCACCAGTTAGGGTAGTTTAAAAAAGCAAAAATGATTATATAGTTAAATCCGGAATACGCGTTTTAGTTTTGGAGTTATTGTCGATGGTGTGCTTTTAGCAAATTGTCTTCGTTTTTGACCGTGCGAAATGGCTTCAAAACCATTTAGTCTCATTTATCTCCGAAACTAATAGAAATAGGAAAACCGTTCTTCACCACGCAGGGTAGTTTATAAACGCAAACAAGACTATATAGTAAAATCCGGAATATCTGTTTTAGTTTTGGAGTTGTTGTCGATGGTGTCTTTTTGGCAAATTTTCAGCGTTTTTGACCGTGCGAAATGACTTCAAAACGCTCTAATCTGAATTATCTCCGAAACTAATAGCAATAGAAAAAACCCAGGCAAGCACTTAGGGTACTTTATAAACGCAAGCAAGGCTACGTAGTTAATTCTGAAATAGCGGTTTTATTTTTTGAGTAATTGTCGATGGTGTCGTTTTGCCAAATTTCCAGCGTTTTTGACCGTGCGAAATGACTTCAAAACTATACAATCGCACTTATCTCAGAAACTAATTGCAATAGGAAAACCGCACTGCACCATTTAGGGTAGTTCATAAACACCAACAAGATTATGTTGTTTAATCCGGAATACGTGTTTCAGTTTTGGAGTTGTTGCCGACGGTGTCCATTAAGCAAATTGTCAGCGTTTTTGACCGTGCGAAATGACTTCCACACCATATAGTCTCAAATATTTCCGTAACTAATATCAATAGAAAAGCCATACATCACCACTAATTGTACTTTATAAACGGCAATAAGGCTATGTAGTTAAATCCGCAGTAGCTGTTTTAGTTTTGGAGTAATATTCGATGGTGTCTTTTTGGCAAATTTTCAGCGTTTTTGAACGTGCGAAATGACTTCAAAACGATATAGTCTCAATTATCTTAGAAATTAACAGCAACAGGCAAACCGTACTTCAAGGTTCAGGGTAGTTTATAAACACAAACAAGATTAGGTAGTTAAATCCGGAATACGTGTTTTAGTTTTGGAGTTACTGTCGATGGTGTCGTTTTAGCAATATGTGAGCGTTCTTGAACGTAAGAAATGACTTCAAAACCATATAGTCTCAAATACCTCCGAAACTAACAGCAATAAGAAAACCATGCTTCACCACTAAGGGTAGTTCATAAACTGAAATAAGGCTTTGTAGATAAATCCGCAGTAGCTGTTTTAGTTTTAGAGTTATTGTCGATGGTGTCTTTTTGGCAAACTTTTAGCGTTTTTGACCGTACGAAATGACTTCCAAACCATATAGTCTCAATTATCTCCGAAACTAATAGCAATAGGAAAACCATACTTCACCACTAATGGTAGTTTATAAACGCAAACAAGACTATATATTTAAATCCGGAATAGCTGTTTTAGTTTTGAAGTTATATTCGATGGTGTCTTTTTAGCAAATTTTCAGCGCTTTTGAACGTGCGAAATGACTTCAAAACGCTATAGTCTGAATTATCTCCGAAACTAACAGCAACAGGAAAACCGTACTTCAAGGTTCAGGGTAGTTTATAAACACAAACAAGATTCGGTAGTTAAATCCGGAATACGTGTTTCGGTTTTGGAGTTATTGCCGATGGTGTCGTTGTAGCAGATTGTAAGCGTTTTTGACCGTGCGAAATGACTTCAAAACCACATAGTCTCAATTATCTCCGAAACTAATAGAAATAGGAACAACGTACTGCAACACTTAGGGTAGTTTATAAAAGCAAACATGATTCTTTTGTTAAATCCGGAATGTCTGTTTTACTATTGGAGTTGTTGTCAATGGAGTTTTTTTTTTTTTTTTATTTTAGGTATGACGACCACGGTGAGCAACTCAATGGGCTATAAGCAGTCTCCCGTCCCTAATTTAGTGTCACTGGTTCCAGGGAAGGGAGAGAGCCAGTGCGGTAAGACAAACACAACATCCATGCCTGAACGGGATACGAACCCGGACCCCCTACGGACGAATGATCAGTAGCCAGCGCCTTAGACCACTGCGCCACCGGGGCAGCCGTGTGTCTTTTTGGGAAATTTTCATCGTTCCAGGCCGTGCAAACAAGGCTGAGTAGTTAATTCCGGATTAGGTGTTTTAATTTTGGTGACTTTTTGGCAAATTTTCACCGTTTCTGACAGTGAGAAATCACTTCAAAACCATATAGTCTCAATTATCTCCGAAACTAATAGCAATAGGAAAACCATATGGTATCAATTACCTCCGAAACTAATAGCAATAGGAAAACCATACTTCACCACTAATGATAGTTTATAAACGCAAACAAGGCTATGTAGTTAAATCCGGAATAGCTGTTTTAGTGTTGTAGTTATTGTCGATGGTATGTTTTTGGCAAATTTTCAGCATTTCTGACAGAGCAAAATGTCATCAAAACCACATAGTCTCAATTATCTCCGAAACTAATGGCTATAGGAAAACCATATAGTCCCAATTATCTGCGAAACTAATAGCAAAAGGAAAATCATACTTCACCACTAATGGTAGTTTATAAACGCAAAAAAGACTATGTAGTAAAATCCTGAATAGGTGTTTTAGTTTTGTAAATATTGTCGAAGGTGTATTTTTGTCAAATTTTCAGCATTTCTGATAGTGCAAAATGACTTCAAAACCACATAGTCTCAATTATCTCCGAAACTAATAGCAATAGCAAAACCATATAGTCTATATTATCTGCGAAACTAATAGCAAAAGGAAAACCATACTTCACCACTAATGGTAGTAACGCAAAGAAGACTATGTAGTAAAATCCGGAATAGCTGTTTTAGTTTTGGAGTTATTGTCGATGGTGTCTTTTTGGCAAATCGTCAGCGTTTTTGACCGTGCGAAAAGATTTCAAAACGATATAGTCTGAATTATCTCCGAAACTAATAGCAACAGGAAAACCGTACTTCACCAGTTAGGGTAGTTTAAAAAAGCAAAAATGATTATATAGTTAAATCCGGAATACGCGTTTTAGTTTTGGAGTTATTGTCGATGGTGTGCTTTTAGCAAATTGTCTTCGTTTTTGACCGTGCGAAATGGCTTCAAAACCATTTAGTCTCATTTATCTCCGAAACTAATAGAAATAGGAAAACCGTTCTTCACCACGCAGGGTAGTTTATAAACGCAAACAAGACTATATAGTAAAATCCGGAATATCTGTTTTAGTTTTGGAGTTGTTGTCGATGGTGTCTTTTTGGCAAATTTTCAGCGTTTTTGACCGTGCGAAATGACTTCAAAACGCTCTAATCTGAATTATCTCCGAAACTAATAGCAATAGAAAAAACCCAGGCAAGCACTTAGGGTACTTTATAAACGCAAGCAAGGCTACGTAGTTAATTCTGAAATAGCGGTTTTATTTTTTGAGTAATTGTCGATGGTGTCGTTTTGCCAAATTTCCAGCGTTTTTGACCGTGCGAAATGACTTCAAAACTATACAATCGCACTTATCTCAGAAACTAATTGCAATAGGAAAACCGCACTGCACCATTTAGGGTAGTTCATAAACACCAACAAGATTATGTTGTTTAATCCGGAATACGTGTTTCAGTTTTGGAGTTGTTGCCGACGGTGTCCATTAAGCAAATTGTCAGCGTTTTTGACCGTGCGAAATGACTTCCACACCATATAGTCTCAAATATTTCCGTAACTAATATCAATAGAAAAGCCATACATCACCACTAATTGTACTTTATAAACGGCAATAAGGCTATGTAGTTAAATCCGCAGTAGCTGTTTTAGTTTTGGAGTAATATTCGATGGTGTCTTTTTGGCAAATTTTCAGCGTTTTTGAACGTGCGAAATGACTTCAAAACGATATAGTCTCAATTATCTTAGAAATTAACAGCAACAGGCAAACCGTACTTCAAGGTTCAGGGTAGTTTATAAACACAAACAAGATTAGGTAGTTAAATCCGGAATACGTGTTTTAGTTTTGGAGTTACTGTCGATGGTGTCGTTTTAGCAATATGTGAGCGTTCTTGAACGTAAGAAATGACTTCAAAACCATATAGTCTCAATTATCACCGAAACAAATAGCAATAAGAAAACCGTACTGCGCCACGCAGGGTAATTTATAAATGCAAACAAGATTCTGTTGTTAAATCCGGAACCCCTGTTTTACTTTTGATGTTGTTTTCGATGGTGTCTTTCTGCCAAATATTCAGCGTTTTCCACCGTGCAAAATGTCTTAAAACGATATAGTCTGAATTATCTCCGAAACTAATAGAAATAGGAAAACCGTACTTCACCATTTAGTGGAGTTCATAAACGCAAACAAGATTATGTAGCTAAATCCGAAATACGTGTTTTAGTTTTGGAGTTATTGTCGATGTTGTGCTTTTAGGAAATCATCAGTGTTTTTGACGGTGCGAAATGACTTCAAAACCATGGAGTCTCAATTATATCCGAAACTAATAGAAATAGGAAAACAGTACTGCACCACTTTGAGTAATTTATAAACGCAATAAAGATCCTGTTGTTAAATCCGGAATACCGGTTTTAGTTTCGGAGTTGTCGTCGATGGTGTCTTTTTGGCAAGTTCTCAGCGTTTTTGACCGTGCGAAATGACTTTGAAACGACGCAGTCTGAATTATCTCCAAACCTAATAGCATTAGAAAAACCCTTATGCAGTACTTAGGGTAATTTATAAACGCAAACAAGGCTATGTAGTTAATTAAGGATGAGCTGCTTTATTTTGAAGTTATTGTCGATGGTGTATTTTTGGCAAATTTTCAGCGTTTCTGACAGTGCAAAATTACTTCAAAACCATATACTCATAATTATCTCCGAAACTATTAGCAATAGGAAAACCATACTGCAATACTTATGGTACTTTATAAACGCAAGCAAGGCTTTGTAGTTAATTCCGAATTAGCGGTTTTTTTTTTGGAGTTATTGTCGATGGTGTCTTTTTGGCAAATTTCCATCGTTTTTGACCGTGCAAAAGGACTTCAAAACTATACAATCCCACTTATCTCAGAAACTAATAGCAATAGGAAAACCGTTCTGCACCATTTATGGTAGTTCATAAACACCAACAAGATTATGTAGTTAAATCCTGAATACGTGTTTTAGTTTTGGAGTTGTTGTCGATGGTGTCCAGTAAGCAAATCATCAGCGTTTTTGACCGTGCGAAATGACTTCCAAAAAAATATAGTCTCAAATATCTCAGAAACTAACAGCAATAGGAAAACCATACTTCACCACTAATGGTAGTTCATAAACGGAAATACGGCTATGTAGATAAATCCGCAGTAGCTGTTTTAGTTTTGCAGTAATTGTCGATGGTGTCTTTTTGGCAAACGTTTAGCGTTTTTGACCGTACAAAATGACTTCCAAACCATATAGTCTCAATTATCTTCGAAACTAATAGTAATAGGAAAATCATACTTCACTACTAATGGTAGTTTATAAACGCAAACAAAACTATATATTTAAATCCGGAATAGCTGTTTAAGTTTTGAAGTTATTTTCGATGGTGTCTTTTTGGCAAATTTTCAGCGCTTTTGAACGTGCGAAATGACTTCAAAACGCTATAGTCTGAATTATCTCTGAAACTAACAGTAACAGGAAAACCGTACTTCAAGGTTCAGGGTAGTTTATAAACACAAATAAGATTAGGTAGTTAAATCCGGACTACGTGTTTCAGTTTTGGAGTTACTGCCGATGGTGTCGTTGTAGCAGATTGTAAGCGTTCTTGACCGTACGAAATGACTTAAAAACCATATACTCTAAATCATCTCCGAAACTAATAAAAATAGGAACAGCGTACTGCAACACTTAGGGTAATTTATAAACGCAAACATGATGAACGTAGGAAATATGTTTATTAATGAATCCAAACCAAGATATACAGACAGAGATGAATATATTATGGAATTTTCAGAAATTATTAGATGACGTCAAATTGAAGTCATTTACAAAGTGAGTAATAAAGTCACAACAAACAACAAAACCCGACATTAATAGGGTATGTGAGCACCACTCATCGGCATACAAAGTTTACAATGTCTGTCCATGCTTTGTATGAGGTGATCACCCACCGCAGAGTCCAGTAATCGCCATTCCTCCAGTAGAGCAGTTTCCAAAGCTGTGAGAGTTGTTGGGGGCGGGATACGTGAACACGCTGTCTGGCCGAGGGCATCCCAAAGATTTTCAATGGGATTAAGGTCTGGCGAGTACGCCGGCCACTCCATACGCGAAATCCCCTCTCTCTCCAGGTAGTCGTCGACGATGGCAGCTCTATGGGGACGCGCATTATCGTCCCTTAAAACGAAGGCAGGACCAACTGATGCAGCGTTCAATCGCACAGGGGGTCTAGGACTTCATCCCGATACCGTACCGCCGTCACAGAACCCCATCTGTAGATGTGGAGGTCGGTGCGATATCCCAACGAAATTCTTGCCCAGATCATGATGCTTCCACCTCGGAATGCATGATATTCGGTGATGTTCTGGGGTCGATTGCGTGTGCCTTCTTCCCTCCACACCCGTACACGCTTGTCATCGGGTTGTAGGGCAAATCTGGACTCATCCGTGAACATAACGTTGCCCCAATCAGACACAGTCCAATTGACATGTCAGCGACACCATTTTATTCGTGCCCCTCTGGATTGGACGGATAGAGGAACACAACCCCGTGGTACCCGGGCGTACAGTCCCTTCATGTGTAGCCTTCGACGCACAGTAGTGGCAGATATCGTCTTACCAATGGCCGCAGTACCCATAGATGTCACACGTGTGCACGTCGCTCTTCGATTCCGCTTGGCTACAACAGCAATATATCGGTCTTCCGCGGGGTCGCAGCCCTTGGGCGATCGGCCACAGGTCTGCAGACAACTGTTTAGCTGGTTAGAAAATGTTTCCATAAACGTGAAATGACAGAATGATTCACGCCGAAGAAACCAACAACATCTGTGATTGACTGTCCTTCCTCAATGCGTCCGAGGGCACGCCAGCGCTCAGAATCTTCCAATCGTCTTCTGGAAGCCATAAAATCAAGTCTGTCTTCAAAACAAATCCTCTGACAGTTCTCAACACCTTATAGCAGCACTTGCATGCAACTCCTGTTCCCCTTCAGAGTGCTGGATGCTTTTACGACTACCTGTTTTGCATATTTCTCGGCAAGACACCGTGATTCGCTGTTACCTATCACATTTTCATACTTCCATCTACCGTTGCGGCGAATTGCAGCCTCTCCAATTCCGATTGGTTTCCGGAAATTCCGAAACTAATAGCAATAGAAAAGACCTACGCAAGCACTTAATGTACTTTATAAACGCAAACAAGGCTTTGTAGTTAATTCCGGATTAGTGTTTTTTTTTTTTTGGAGTCTGTAGATGGTGTCTTTTTGACAAATTTCCATCGTTTTTGACTGTGCGAAATGACTTCAAAACTAAACAGTCGCACTTATCTCAGAAACTAATAGCAATAGGAAAACCGAACTGCGCCATTTATGGTAGTTCATAAACACCAACAAGATTATGTAGTTAAATCCTGAATACGTGTTTTAGTTTTGGAGTTGTTGTCGATGGTGTCCATTAAGCAAATCGTCAGCGTTTTTGACCGTGCGAAATGATTTCCAAATAAAATATAGTCTCAAATATCTCCGAAACTAACAGCAATAGGAAAACCATATTTCACCACTAATGGTAGTTCATAAACGGAAATAAGGCTATGTAGATAAATCCGCAGTAGCTGTTTTAGTTTTGGAGTTATTGTCGATGGTGTCTTTTTGGCAAACTTTTAGCGTTTTTGAACGTGCGAAATGACTTCAAAACGCTATAGTCTGAATTATCTCTGAAACTAACAGCAACAGGAAAACCGTACTTCAAGGTTCAGGGTAGTTTATAAACACAAACAAGATTAGGTAGTTAAATCCAGAATACGTGTTTCAGTTTTGGTGTTACTGCCGATGGTGTCGTTGTAGCAGATTGTAAGCGTTCTTGACCGTGCGAAATGACTTCAAAACCATATAGTCTCAATTATCTCCGAAACGAATAAAAATAGGAACAGCGTACTGCCACACTTAGGGTAATTTATAAACGCACACATGATTCTTTTGTTAAATCCGGAATGTCTGTTTTACTATTGGAGTTGTTGTCAATGGTTCTTTTTTATTTTTTTATTGGAGGTTTGACGACCACCGTGAGCAACTCAATGGGCTATAAGCAGTCACCCGTCCCTAATTTAGGGTCACTGGTTCCTGGGAAGGGAGAGAGAGCCAGTGCCGTAAGACAAACACAATATCCATGCCTGACCGGGATACGAACCCGGACCCCCTACGGACGAATGATCAGAGGCCAGCGCCTTAGGCCACTGCGCCACCGGCCGTGTGTCTTTTTGGGAAATTTTCATCGTTCCTGACCGGGCAAAATGATTTCAGAGCGATACAGTCAGAATTATCTCCGAAACAAAAAGCAAAAGAAAAACCCTACTGCAGCACTTAGGGTGCTTTATAAACGCAAACAAGGCTATGTAGTTAATTCCGGATTAGGTGTTTTAATTTTGGTGAATTTCTGGCAAATTTTCACCGTTTCTGACAGTGAGAAATCACTTCAAACCCGTATAGTCTCAATTATCTCTGAAACTAATAGCAATAGGAAAACCATATGGTATCAATTACCTCCGAAACTAATAGCAATAGGAAAACTATACTTCACCACTAATGATAGTTTATAAACGCAAACAAGGCTATGTAGTAAAATCCGGAATAGCTGTTTTAGTTTTGTAGTTATTGTCGATGGTATATTTTTGGCAAATTTTCAGCATTTCTGACAGAGCAAAATGACATCAAAACCACATAGTCTCAATTATCTTCGAAACTAATATCAATAGGAAAACCATATAGTCCCAATTATCTGCGAAACTAATAGCAAAAGGAAAACCATACTTCACCACTAATGGTAGTTTATAAACGCAAAAAAGGCTATGTAGTAAAATCCAGAATAGCTGTTTTAGTTTTGTAGTTATTGTCGATGGTGTATTTTTGGCAAATTTTCAGCATTTCTGATAGTGCAAAATGACTTCAAAGCCACATAGTCTCAATTATCTCGGAAACTAATAGCAATAGGAAAACCATATAGTCACAATTATCTGCGAAACTAATAGAAAAAGGAAAACCATACTTCACCACTAATGGTAGCTTATGAACGCAAATAAGACTATGTAGTAAAATCCAGAATAGCTGTTTTAGTTTTGGAGCTATTGTCGATGGTGTCTTTTGGGCAAATCGTCAGCGTTTTTGACCGTGCGAAAAGATTTCAAAACGATATAGTCTGAATTATCTCCGAAACTAATAGCAACAGGAAAACCGTACTTCACCAGTTAGGGTAGTTTAAAAAAGCAAACATGATTATATAGTTAAATCCGGAATACGCGTTTTAGTTTTGGAGTTATTGTCGATGGTGTGCTTTAAGTAAATTGTCTTCGTTTTTGACCGTGCGAAATGGCTTCAAAACCATATAGTCTCATTTATCTCTGACAATAATAGAAATAGGAAAACTGTGCTTCATCAGGCAGGGTAGTTTATAAACGCAAACCAGATTATGTAGTTAAATCCGGAATACCTGCTTAGTTTTAGAGTTGTTGTCAATGGTGTCTTTTTGGCAAATTTTCAGCGTTTTTGACCGTGCGAAATGACTTCAAAACGCTCTAGTCTGAATTATCTCCGAAACTAATAGCAATAGAAAAAACCTAGGCAAGCATTTAGGGTAATTTATAAACTCAAACAAGGCTTTGTAGTTAATTACGGATTAGCGGATTTATTTTTGGAGTCATTGTCGATGGTGTCTTTTTGGCAAATTTCCATCGTTTTTGACTGTGCGAAATGACTTCAAAACAATACAATCGCATTTATCTCAGAAACTAATAGCAATAGGAAAACCGCACTGCACCATTTAGGGTAGTTCATAAACACCAACAAGATTATGTAGTTAAATCCTGAATACGTGTTTTAGGTTTGGAGTTGTTGTCGATGGTGTTCGTTAAGCAAATCGTCAGCGTTTTTGACCGTGCGAAATGACTTCCAAAAAAATATAGTCTCAAATATCTCCGAAACTAACAGCAATAGGAAAACCATAATTCACCACTAATGGAAGTTCATAAACGGAAATAAGGCTATGTAGATAAATCCGCAATAGCTGTTTTAGTTTTGGAGTTATTGTCGATGGTGTCTTTTTGGCAAACTTTTAGCGTTTTTGACCGTACGAAATGACTTCTAAACCATATAGTCTCAATTATTTCCGAAACTAATAGCAATAGGAAAACCATACTTCACCACTAATGGTAGTTTATAAACGCAAACAAAATTATATATTTAAATTCGGAATAGCTGTTTTAGTTTTGAAGTTATATTCGATGGTGTCTTTTTGGCAAATTTTCAGCGCCTTTGAACGTGCGAAATGACTTCAAAACGATATAGTCTGAATTATCTCCGAAACTAACAGCAACAGTAAAACCGTACTTCAAGGTTCAGGGTAGTTTATAAACACAAACAAGATTAGGTAGTTAAATCCGGAATACGTGTTTCAGTTTTGGAGTTACTGGCGATGGTGTCGTTGTAGCAGATTGTAAGCGTTCTTGACCGTGCGAAATGACTTCAAAACCGTATAGTCTCAATTATCTCCGAAACTAATAGAAATAGGAACAGCGTACTGCAACACTTAGGGTAATTTATAAACGCAAACATGATTCTTTTGTTAAATCCGGTTGTCTGTTTTACACTCAATTCCAAAAGTTTAGCACGGAGCAGTAAGATGTGATAAAATGGAGAAGTACTGCTTGGATTGACACGAAATGTGGCAGGAACGTAGGAAATATGTTTATTAATGAATCCAAACCAAGAAATACAGACAGAGGTGAAAATAATATGGAATTTTCAGAAATTATTAGATGACGTCAAATTGGAGTCATTTACAAAGTCAGAAATAAAGTCACAAACAACAACAAAACCCGACATTAATAGGGTATGTGAGCATCACTCATCTGCATACAAAATTTACAACGTCTGACCATGCTTTTTATGAGGTGATCAACCACCGCAGAGTCCAGTAATCGCCATTCCTCCAGTAGAGCAGTTTCCAAAGCTGTGAGAGTGGTTGGGGGCGGGATACGTGAACGCACAGCACGGCGGAGGGCATCCCAAAGATTTTCAATGGGATTAAGGTCGGGCGAGTACGCCGGCCACTGTGTACGCGCAATCCCCTCTCTCTCCAGGTAGTCGTCGACGATGGCAGCTCTATGGGGACGCGCATTATCGTCCCTTAAAACGAAGGCAGGACCAACTGATGCAGCGTACAATCGCACAATGGGGTCTAGGACTTCATCCCGATACCGTACCGCCGTCACAGAACCCCATCTGTAGATGTGGAGGTCGGTGCGATATCCCAACGAAATTCCTGCCCAGATCATGATGCTTCCACCTCGGAATGCATGATATTCGGTGATGTTCTGGGGTCGATTGCGTGTGCCTTCTTCCCTCCACACCCGTACACGCTTGTCACCGGGTTGTAGGGCAAATCTGGACTCATCCGTGAACATAACGTTACCCCAATCAGACACAGTCCAATTGACATGTCAGCGACACCATTTTAATTGTGCCCCTCTGGATTGAACTGATAGAGGAACACAAACCCGTGTTACCCGGGCGTACAGTCCCTTCATGTGTAGCCTTCGACGCACAGTAGTGGCAGATATCGTCTTACCAATGGCCGCCGTAACCATAGATGTCACACGTGTGGACGTCGCTCTTCGATTCCGCTTGGCTACAACAGCAATATATCGGTCTTCCGCGGGGTCGCAGCCCTTGGGCGATTGGCCACATGTCTGCAGACAACTGTTTAGCTGGTTAGAAATTGTTTCGATAAACGTGAAATGACATAATGATTCACGCCGAACAAACCAACAACATCTGTGATTGACTGTCGTTCCTCAATGCTTCCGACGGCACGCCAGCGCTCAGAATCTTCCAATCGTCTTCTGGAAGCCATACAATAAAGTCTGTCTTCAAAACAAATTCTCTGACAGTTCTCAACACCTTGTAGCAGCACTTACATGCAACTCCTGTACCCCTTCAGAGTGCTGGCTGCTTATACGACTACCTGTTTTGCATATTTCTCGGCAAGACACCGTGATTCGCTGTTACCTACGACATTTGCATACTTTCATCTACCGTTGCGGCGAATTGCAGCCTCTCCAATTCCAATTGGCTTCCGGAAATTACCATCTACCTCTGCGTGCTTAACTTTTGGAAGTGAGTGTAGCATTGGAGTTGTTGTCAATGGTGTCCTTTTTTTTTTTTTTTATTGGAGGTTTAACGACCACCGTGAGCAACTCAATGGGCTATAAGCAGTCGCCCGTCAATAATATAGGGTCACTGGTTCCAGGGAAGGGAGAGACCCAGTTCCGTAAGACAAACACAACATCCATGCCTGACCGGGATACGAACCCGGACCCCCTACGGACGAATGATCAGAGACCAGCGCCTTAGACCACTGCGCCACCGCAGCCGTGTGTCTTTTTGGGAAATTTTCATCGTTCCTGACCGTGCAAAATGACTTCACATCAATATACTCTGAATTATCTCCGAAACTAATAACAATAGAAAAACCCTACTGCAGCACTTAGGGTATTTTATAACCGCAAACAAGGCTAAGTAGTTAATTCCGGATTAGGTGTTTTATTTTTGTAAATTTTGGCAAATTTTCACCGTTTCTGACAGTGAGAAATCACTTCAAAACCCTATAGTCTCAATCATCTCCGAAACTAATAGCAATAGGAAAACCATATGGTATCAATTACCTCCGAAACTAATAGCAATAGGAAAACCATACTTCACCACTAGTGATAGTTTATAAACGCAAACAAGGCTATGTAGTTAAATCCGGAATAGCTGTTTTAGTTTTGTAGTTATTGTCGATAGTGTATTTTTGGCAAATTTTCAGCATTTCTGACAGTGCAAAATGACTTAAAAACCACATAGTCTCATTTATCTCCGAAACTGATAGCAATAGGAAAACCATGTAGTATTAATTATCTTCGAAACTAATAGCAATAGGAAAACCATCTTTCAATACTAATGGTAGTTTATAAACGCAAAAAAGACAATGTAGTAAAATCCGGAATAGCTGTTTTAGTTTTTTAGTTATTGTCGATAGTGTATTTTTGGCAAATTTTCAGCATTTCTGACAGTGCAAAATGACTTCAAAACCACATAGTCTCAATTATCTCCGAAACTAATAGCAATAGGAAAACCATATAGTCTCAATTATCTGCGAAACTAATAGCAATAGGAAAACTATACTTCACCACTAATGGTAGCTTATAAACGCAAACAAGACTATGTACTAAAATCCGGAATAGCTGTTTTAGTTTTGGAGTTATTGTCGATGGTGTCTTTTTGGCAAATCGCCAGCGTTTTTGACCGTGCGAAAAGATTTCAAAACGATATAGTCTGAATTATCTCAGAAACTAATAGCAACAGGAAAACCGTACTTCACCAGTACGGGTTGTTTATAAACGCAAACATGATTATATAGTTAAACCGGGAATACGCGTTTTAATTTTGGAGTTATTGTCAATGGTGTGCTTTTGGCAAATTTTCATCGTTTTTGACCGTGCGAAATGGCTTCAAAACCATATAGTCTCGTTTATCTCAAAAACTAATAGAAATAGGAAAACCGTGCTTTACCACGCAGGGTAGTTTATAAACGCAAACCAGATTATGTAGTTAAATATGGAATACCTGCTTAATTTTAGAGTTGTTGGCGATGGTGTCTTTTTGGTATATTTTCAGCGTTTTTGACCGTGCGAAATGACTTCAAAACGCTTTAGCCTGAATTATCTCCGAAACTAATAGCAATAGAAAAAACCTACGCAAGGACTTAGGGTACTTTATAAACGCAAACAAGGCTTTGTAGTTAATTCCGGATTAGCGGATTTATTTTTGAAGTTATTGTCGATGGTGTCTTTTTGGCAAATTTCCATCGTTTTTGACCGTGCGAAATGACTTCAAAACTATTCGATCGCACTTATCTCAGAAACTAATAGCAATAGGAAAACCGTACTGCCACATTTATGGTAGTTCATAAACACCAACAAGATTATGTAGTTAAATCCTGAATACTTGTTTTAGTTTTGGAGTTGTTGTCGATGGTGTCCATTAAGCAAATCGTCAGCGTTTTTGACCGTGCCAAATGACTTCCAAAAAAAATATAGTGTCAAATATCGCCACAACTAATAGCAATAGGAAAACCATACTTCCCCACTAATGGTAATTTATAAACGGAAATTAGGCTATGCAGATAAATCCTCAGTAGCTGTTTTAGTTTTGAAGTTATTGTTGATGGTGTGTTTTTGGCAAATTTTCCGTGTTTCTCACAGTGTGTAATGACTTCAAAACCATATAGTCTCAATTAGCTCCGAAACTAATAGAAATAGAAAAACCGTACTGCGCCACGTAGGGTAATTTATAAATGCAAACAAGATTCTGTTGTTAAGTCCGGAACCACTGTTTTAGTTTACGTGTTGTTGTTGATAGTGTCTTTTTGGCAAATATTCAGCGTGTTTGACCGTGCAAAATGCCTTAAAAACGATATAGTCTGAATTTTCTCCGAAACTAATAGAAACAAGAAAACCGTACTTCACCATTTAGGGGAGTTCATAAACGCAATCAAGATTACGTAGTTAAATCCAAAATACGTGTTTTAGTTTTGAAGTTTTTGTCGATGGTGTGCTTTAAAAAATCGTCTGTGTTTTTGACGGTGCGAAATGACTTCAAACCCATGCAGTGTCAATTATCTCCGAAACTAACAGAAATAGGAAAACCGTACTGCACCACTTTGGATAATTTATAAACGCAATAAAGATTCTCTTGTTAAATCTGAAATACCTGTTTTATTTTCGGAGTTGTTGTCGATGGTGTCTTTTTGGCAAATTTTCAGGGCTTTTGACCGTGCAAAATGACCGTGAAACGACGCAGTCTGAATTATCTCCGAAACTAATAGCAATAGCAAAACCCTACTGTAGCACTTAGGGTAATTTATGAACACAAACAAGGCTATGCAGTTAATTAAGGATGAGCTGTTTTATTTTGAAGTTATGGTCGATGGTGTATTTTTGTAGAATTTTCAGCGTTTCTGACAGTGCGCAATTACTTCAAAACCATATAGTCTCAATTATCTCCGAAACTATTAGCAATGGGAAAACCATACTGCACCACTTTTGGTAGTTTATAAACGGAAAAAAGGCTATGTAGTTAAATCAGGAATAGCTGTCTTAATTTTTGAATTATATTTGATGGTGTACTTTTGAAAATTTTCCAGCGTTTTTGACCGTGAGAAATGTCTTCAAAACGATGCAGTCGCACTTATATCAAAAACTAATAGGAATAGGAAAACCGTACTGCACCACTTAGGGTAGTTTATACACGCAAACAAGACTATGCAGTTAAATCCGGAATAGCTGTTTTAGTTTTGAAGTTATATTCGATGGTTTCTTTTTGACAAATTTTCAGCGTTTTAGAACGTGCGAAATGACTTCAAAACGATATAGTCTCAATTATCTCCGAAACTAACAGCAACAGAAAAACCGTACTTCAAAGTTCAGGGTAGTTTATAAACACAAACAAGATTAGGTAGTTAAATCCGGAATAGATGTTTCAGTTTTGGAGTTACTGCCGATTATGTCGTTGTAGCAAATTGTGAGCGTTCTGGACCGTGCGAAATGACTTCAAAACCATATAGTCTCAATTATCTCCGAAACTAATAGAAATAGGATAACCGTGCTTCACCACGTAGGTTAGTTTATAAACGCAAACCAGATTATGTAGTTACTTCCGGAATACCTCCTTAATTTTGGAGTTGTTGTCGATGGTGTCTTTTTGGCCAATTTTCAGCGTTTTTGACCGTGCGAAATGACTTCAAAACGCTTTAGTCTGAATTATCTCAGAAACTAATAGAAATAAGAAAACCGTACTTCACCATTTAGGGGAGTTCATAAACGCAAACAAGATTATGTACTTAAATCCGAAATACGTGTTTCAGTTTTGGAGTTATTGTCAATGGTGTGCTTTTAGCAAATCGTCAGTGTTTTTGACGGTGCGAAATGACTTCAAAACCATGCAGTGTCAATTATCTCCGAAACTAATAGAAATAGAAAACCCTACTGCAGCACTTAGTGTATTTTATAAACGCAAACAAGGCTATGTAGTTAATTAAGGATGAGCTGTTTCATTTTGAAGTCATTGTCGATGGTGTATTTTTGGCAAATTTTCAGCGTTTCTGACAGTGCAAAATTATTTCAAAACCATATAGTCTCAATTATCTCCGAAACTATTAGCAATAGGAAAACCATACTGCACCACTTATGGTAGTTTATAAACGGAAATAAGGCTATGTAGTTAATTCCGGTATTGCTGTTTTAATTTTGGAATTATATTTGATGGTGTATTTTTGGCAAATTTCCAGCATTTTTGACCGTGAGAAATGGCTTCAAAACGATACAGTCGCACTTATCTCAGAAACTAATAGGAATAGGAAAACTGTACTGTACCACTTAGGGTAGTTTATAAACGCAAACAAGACTATGCAGTTAAATCCGAAATAGCTGTTTTAGTTTTGAAGTTATATTCGATGGTGTCTTTTTGGCAAAATTTTTAGCGTTTTTGACCGTGCGAAATGACTTCCAAACCATATAATCTCAATTATCTCCGAAACTAAGAGAAATAGGAAAACCATACTTCACCACTAATGGTAGTTTATAAACGGAAATAAGGCTATGTAGTTAAATCCGCAGTTGCTGTTTTAGTTTTGAAGTTATTGTCGATGGTGTGTTTTTGGCAAATTTTCCGCGTTTCTCACAGTGCAAAATGACTTCAAAACGCTTTAGTCTCAATTATCTCCGAAACTAATAGAAATAGGAAAGCCGTACTGCGCCACGTAGGGTATTTTATAAATGCAAACAAGGTTCTGTTGTTAAATCCGGAACCCCTGTTTTAGTTTTTGTGTTGTTGTCGATGGTGTCTTTTTTGGCAAATATTCAGCAATTTTGAACGTGCAAAATGCCTTAAAAACGATATAGTCTGAATTATCTCCGAAACTAAAAGCAATAGAAAAACCCTACTGCAGCACATAGAGTAGTTTATAAACGGAAATAAGGCTATGCAGTTAAATCCGGAATTGCTGTTTTAATTTTGGAATTATATTTGAAGGTGTATTTTTGGCAAATTTCGAGCGTTTTTGACCTTGAGAAATGACTTCAAAACGATACAGTCGCACTTATCTCAGAAACTAATAGGAATAGGAAAACCGTACGGCCCCACTTTGGGTAGTTTATAAACGCAAACAAGACTATATAGTTAAATCCGGAATACGCGTTTTAGTTTTGGAGTTGTTGTCGATGATGTCTATTAAGCAAGTCGTCAGCGTTTTTGACCGTGCGAGATGACTTCCAAACCATATAGTCTCAATTATCTCCGAAACTAATAGTAATAGGAAAACCATACTTCACCACTAAGGGTAGTTTATAAATGCAAACAAGACTATGTAGTAAAATCCGGAATAGCTGTTTTAGTTTTGGAGTTATTGTCGATGGTGTATTTTTGGCAAATTTGCAAACATTGCTTACATTGCAAATTGACTTGAAAACCACATAGTCTCAATTATCTGCGAAACTAATAAGAATAGAAAAACCCTACTGCAGCACTTAAAGTACTTTATAAACGCAAACAAGGCTGTGTAGTTAATTCCGGCTTAGCTGTTTTAATTTTGGTGTATTTTTGGCAAATTTTCACCGTTTCTGACAGTGAGAAATGACTTCAAAACCATATAGTCTCAATTATCTCCGAAGGTCAATATTGCAGGTGTAAACCACCTGATTTAATGGATTTTAATTATAAAAGTTACATAAAATCGAAAACATTTCTTTATACTGTAGTATTAAGAAAGGAACCCAAAAAACTGGATCATTAATTAACAACGCGACTGTAAAACATAAGTAAACAGAGATCAATATCTATTGAAATCCAAGAACATTTCAAAAAGGCACTATAAGACAAAGAAAAAGAAACCAACACCAAGGAATCCATCTGAAACAAACTCTGTACATCAATGGTCGCATTAGAACTCATCAACAACATTATGTTTTTTTATGTAAGCTTTAACGTCCTATATACGTTTGTAATATACGACGTAATAAGTGTCTAAAAGTTCAGGAACAGGATTTTTCGTAATTATCCACTTCAACATAATGTTTAGTTGATGTAAAACAGTATTTAACTTTGACTAAAAGTCTTTGTAAAAGTCCGAAGTAAGTGGACATTTCTTTTTATTAGGCACAAAAAAATCCCTGAAGTGCAGAGAACACAAAGTATCATCAAGATGAGGACAAGATACATCAAGTTCCAGGAGAATTCGATACCGTGGTGGCTTTTGGCGTTCTTCATCCCACATATAATCATCAAGAAGAGAAGTATCCAAATGTTTTATATATTCCGGTTCAATACGATCAAAAGCTCTGCTACGTTTGAACTGATCACCAGTAGGATCAGTACTGGATCGCTTAGGTGTCAAAGATACACTTGGATTCTCTGCGAGATTCTGTAAAGCTACTGAACATTCCTGGAAGTTAGCAATGCCCAAAGTACCAATATTTGCAGTTGTCTGAGTCCAAGGTTTTAAAGAAATCAACATGTCAAATAAACTCCTCTCTACCGGTTCGACTGGATCCACCACTCGGGTTTCACAAGTTTCAGCCACGGTAGGAACCAGGTCAACGACATGTGTAATACTATGATCTAAGTCTGATCTATCTTCAGGTACAGCAATTCTTTCCTAATGGAAATCAGAGAGACTCTTCCTCAAGGGAGGTCTATGTACAGACGTGCATTTAGCACGAATGTGCCCTCTTTCATTGCAAGCGTAACAAAAAATTCCTGTATAAATATTAAACATGAAACTATGAGAATCCAATACAATTTCAACTTCTTTTGGACAAGTCTAAATAGCTGATTCATTAGGGAAGATAACCCGAAGAGTCCGCTTCAACCCACCAACATGACAATAATTTGAAGATTGCGGGGCTTCGATTACTCTATGAACTGGTCCCACCACCCGGCTAAACTGAGAAAGAAGAACTATCAACGCAGAATCCGGAACCTCAAGTGGAACCGGAGACAAAATTACAGTAATCGGTCGTTCACTTGCATCAGCAGGATACAAAATTTGATTATTTAGAGAAATCCCTTGCTTTAACACAAGTTTACAATCTGCACTATTTATAAACAACACTGATATACCACGTTTACTACGACCGATTCCTTTAATTGCCTCTCTCGGCACTCGTTCTTCCAAAGCTTTCAAATATACAGGTAACAAAGTCTATGGTAACGCATGGAAAATAATAGTTTTCTCAGAAAGATCATAAAAATCTTGACATACCTTGGAATCCTTTTCGAAAGTTAGACGAAATCTATTTCCCGGACACTCAATCTCTGACGCACAACGCTGGTCACTCGTGTTGTCAGAATTCGCCATGGCAACCACCGATACTCAACAGCTATTTCCTGTCTCCATAACAACACCCTGCTGCATTCTTATCGCACAAGAAACTCCTTTAGCAGCAACGCACGAAGACACGCTCTGTTGATTTCCAGGACCGGTTTGACTTGTTGGATTCTTATCTCTTGAGAAGCTCGGGTCAGTTTCCATGGCAACCCTCTCAGATGTCACAGGAGAAACACTCGGCGATGTCTTATCAGTAGATCTCGCTCCACGGTGAACAGCTTCCTCTTGATGGGCACGTGCAAAATGGCTGGCAGATATCGCCATTTGCAGAACTCGTCAACGGCGAGCACAAACACAAATTAGAACTCTTCGTATGAATAAACTATAGCACTTAACGCTCTCAAACTCCACCAAAAGAAGCATGGAACATTCATGCATACATCACGCAACTGCAAACCATACTACGAACGATATTTTCACATAAACACAAGCAAAACGTGGGATCTCGAAAACACGACTCACGATGAAACTAATAGCAATAGGAAAACCATATAGTCTCAATTATCTCCGAAACTAATAGCAATAGAAAAACCATACTTCACCACTAATGGTAGTTTATAAACCCAAACAAGACTATATAGTAAAATCCGGAATAGCTGTTTTAGTTTTGGAGTTATTGTTGATGGTGTACTTTTGGCAAATTTTCAGCGTTTCTGACAGTGCAAAATGACTTCAAAACCACATAGTCTCAATTATCTCCGAAACTAATAGCAACAGGAAAACCATATAGTCTCAATTATCTGCGAAACTAATAGCAATAGGAAAACCATACTTCACCACTAATGGTAGCTTCTGAACGCAAATAAGACTATGTAGTAAAATCCAGAATAGCTGTTTTAGTTTTGGAGTTATTGTCGATGGTGTCTTTTGGGCAAATCGTCAGCGTTTTTGACCGTGCGAAAAGATTTCAAAACGATATAGTCTGAATTATCTCCGAAACTAATAGCAACAGGAAAACCGTAGTTCACTAGTCAGAATAGCGTATAAACACAAACAAGATTATATAGTTAAATTTAGAATACGCGTTTTAGTTTTGGAGTTATTGTCTATGGTGTGATTTTAACAAATTGTCATCGTTTTTGAACTTGCGAAATGGCTTCAAAACCATATAGTCTCAATTATCTTCGAAACTAATAGAAATAGGAAAACCGTGCTTCACCACGTGAGGTAGTTTGTAAACGCAAACCAGATTATGTAGTTAAATCCGGAATACCTGCTTAATTTTGGAGTTGATGTCGATGGTGTCTTTTTGGCAAATTTTCAGCGTTTTTGACCGTGCGAAATGACTTCCAAACGCTTTAGCCTGAATTATCTCCGAAACTAATAGCAATAGAAAAAACCTACTGCAGCACTTAGGGTACTTTATAAACGCAAACAAGGCTGTGTAGTTAAATACAGATTAGCGGTTTTATTTTTGGAGTTATTGTCCATGGTGTCTTTTTAGCAAACTTCCAGCGTTTTTGACCGCGCGAAATGACTTCAAAACTATACAATCGCACTTATCTCAGAAACTAATAGCTATGGGAAAACCGTACCGCCCCAGTTAGAGTAGTTCATAAACACCAACAAGATTATGTAGAATACGTGTTTAGATTTGGAGTTGTTGTCGATGGTGTCTTTTAAGCAAGTCGTCAGCGTTTTTGACAGTGCAAAATGACTTCCAAACCATATAGTCTCAAATATCACCGAAACTAATAGCAATAGGAAAACCATACTTCACCAGTAATGGTAGTTTATAATCGGAAATAAGGCTATGTAGCTAAATCTGTAGTAGCTTTTTTAGTTTTGGAGTTATTGTCGATATTGTCTTTTTGGCAAACTTTTAGCGTTTTTGATCATGCGAAATGACTTCCAAACCATATAGTCTCAATTATCTCCAAAACTAATAGCGATAGGAAAACCATACTTCACCACTAATGGTAGTTTATAATCGGAAATACGGTTATGTAGTTAAATCCGCAGTAGCTGTTTTGGTTTTGAAGTTATTGTCGATGGTGTGTTTTTGGCAAATTTTCCGCGTTTCTCACAGTGCGTAATGACTTCAAAACCATATAGTCTCAATTATCTCCGAAACAAATGGAAATTGGAAAACCGTACTGCTCCACGTAGGTTAATTTATAAATGCAAACAAGATTCTTTTGGTAAATCCGGACCCCTGTTTTAGTTTTGGTGTTGTTGTCGATGGTGTCTTTTTGGCAAATATTCAGCGTTTTTGACCGTGCGAAATGCCTTACAAATGATATAGTCTGAATTATCTCCGAAACTAACAGCAATAGAAAAACCGTACTTCACCATTTAAGGGAGTTCATAAACGCAAACAATATTATGTAGTTAAATCCGAAATACGAGTTTTAGTTTTGGAGTTATTGTCGAAGGTGGGCTTTTAGCAAATCATCTGTGTTTTTGACGGTCCTAAATGACTTCAAAACCATGGTCTCAATTATCTCCTAAACTAATAGAAATAGGAAAACCGTACTGCACCACTTTGGGTAATTTAAATAAAGATTCAATACGCAATACAGATTCTGTTGTTAAATCCGGAATAGCTGTTTTAGTTTCGGAGTTGTTGTCGATGGTGTCTTTTTGGCAAATTTTAACGTTTTTGACCGTGCGAAATGACTTTGAAACGACGCAGTCCGAATTATCTCCGAAACTAATAGTAATAGAAAAACCCTACTGCAGATCTTAGAGTATTTTATAAACAATAAGAAACAAGGATTTCATGCCACATAGACTACTCAGGGTAAGAAACTTGCTGTAAACGCACGATGTACAAACTTGCCGAATGGTTCCAGTTCTATGCAAACTTTAATAACTAAAAACACACACACAATTTAAAAACTATTTACATGGTTTAAAACAACATGAGTACTTTCATGCTCGCTACGAGTACATCATCAGATGAAAGACAAGTTGGAGTTCCAGAAAACACATTTATGTATCGGTGCCGTTGCCAATCGTTCACACTGAGGAAAGAAATACAAGAAAGTTCACTTGCTCTAACGTAATGTGAGCAAGTAGAGGCCTATAGAGATCTATTAATGATGGGCAGAGTCTGCTATGTAAGAGGTAGAAACAGGAATCGAGGACAGTAAAGTTTTCTAGGCCTGGGAAATATAGCTGGGTACTTCATCGTTGCAACAAGTTTCCACTCGATGCAAAATGTGCAGACTCTCTGTAAAGAGCCTTGTTTCCCTCGTAGTGGAGGTAGAAAGAATGGAGACGTCTGTCCAAGATGGGTAATGTGTACCAGCTGAAGAAAGCCTGTCTGAAGCAGTCGATGAAGAGCCATTTTTTACGCTATATTGGTGTTCCTTAATTCTTGTTTGCAGTCTCCGTAGGGTTGAGCCGATATATATGAGGTCCTTGTCTTGAGGATCGACAGATTTCATAGAAATGCAATAGATGCCACATTTGTCCAACAATTCAACACGGTCCCGATCATTTTTAATCAGGGAATAAATGTTCGATGTTTTTAACCCAAAACCGACACCATGACTGTGACAGATGTTCAATAAACTACCATTCACATGAGGGACGTAAGTCATCGATCCAACATATTTGATATCCCTTCGTTCACGTGTCAATGTAAAAAATGTTGAACTTTGGATTTTTCGGTAGATTCTATGGACATCTGAATGAGAAAATCCGTGCTGATAAGCAATGGTATATATCTTTTGAAGTTCCTGCTCACGGAAGGCTGCAGAAGAGGAGTGGGTAAATGCTCTTCGAATAAGAAAGTATAAGGATGAAACCTTATATCTGGTCGGGTGGGCAGAAAAGCGTAGTATCAAACTAGGTATATAGGAAGGCTTTCTGTAAACCGAATAACTCAGGTACTGGAAGGTGTGGTTCCTACGAAGTTGGAAGTCTAAGAATGGAAGAGAATTGTCACATTCAACCTCAATCTTCCTGGTTTCTCTTTCCTTATGGCTTTTTTAGACGTAGTGTCCCTGTTTCCCAACGTCCCCATTTCTATTGTACACAATATCATTGAAAGCAAACTTTCCCAATTGGGGTCTGTACCCCCTGAGGAAATTCAAGCCGTTCTGCAGGCTTGAATTTCCTCAGGGGTATTAGGCCTCATTCAGAAACGTTCCTTTTTCAGGTTTAATGGCATTTTATATCGCCAACTTGAGGGAGCCCCCATGGGGTCCCCCTCTCCCCTCTGTTGGCTGAACTTCTTCTTCAAGACATTGAACATCGCATTTTGGACTTTCGTCCGATTGCACCTTTATTATATCTTCGGTATGTTGACGATGTCTTGGTCTTTTGGCCTTCGTCAGTTGAAAATTTGTTTTCTTTTGCAACCATGTTGTCGTCTGTTTATCCTTCTATATCCTTCACTGTGGAGGTTGAATGTGACAATTCTTTTCCATTTTTAGACTTCCAACTTCGTAGGAACCACACCTCCCAGTACCTGAGTTATTCGGTTTACAGAAAGCCTTCCTCTATACCTATCTTGATACGCGTTTCTGCCCACCCGACCAGATATAAGGTTTCATCCTTATACTTTCTTATTCGAAGAGCATTTACCCACTCCTCTTCTGTAGCCTTCCGTGAGCAGGAACTTCAAAAGATATATACCATTGCTTATCAGCACGGATATTTTCATTCAGATGTCCATAGAATCTACCGAAAAATCCAAAGTTCAACATTTTTTACCCTGACACGTGAACGAAGGGATATCAAATATGTTGGATCGATGACTTACGTCCCTCATGTGAATGGTAGTTTATTGAACATCTGTCACAGTCACGGTGTCGGTTTTGGGTTAAAAACATCGAACATTTATTCCCTGATTAAAAATGATCGGGACCGTGTTGAATTGTTGGACAAATGTGGCATCTATTCCATTTCTAAGAAATCTGTCGATCCTCAAGACAAGGACCTCATATATATCGGCTCAACCCTACGGAGACTGCAAACAAGAATTAAGGAACACCAATATAGCGTAAAAAATGGCTCTTCATCGACTGCTTTAGCCAGGCTTTCTTCAGCTGGTACACATTACCCATCTTGGACAGACGTCTCCATTCTTTCTACCTCCACTACGAGGGAAACAAGGCTCTTTACAGAGAGTCTGCACATTTTGCATTGAGTGGACACTTGTTGCAACGATGAAGTACCCAGCTATATTTCCCAGTCCTGGAAAACTTTACTGTCCTCGATTCCTGTTTCTACCTCTTACATAGCAGACTCTGCCCATCATTAATAGAACTCTATAGGCCTCTATTTGCTCACATTACGTTAGAGCAAGTGAACTTTCTTGTATTTCTTTCCTCAGTGTGAACGATTGGCAACGGCACCAATACAAAAATGTGTTTTCTGGAACTCCAACTTGTCTATCATCTGATGATGTGCTCGTAGCGAGCACGAAAGTACTCATGTTGTTTTAAACCATGTAAATCGGTTTTAACTTGTGTGTGTGTTTTTAGTTATTAAAGTTTGCATAGAACTGGAACCACTCGGCAAGTTTGTACATCGTGCGTTAACAGCAAGTTTCTTACCCTGAGTAATTTATAAACGCAAACAAGGCTATGTAGTTAATTAAGGATGAGCGGTTTATTTTGAAGTTATTGTCGATGGTGTATTTTTGGCAAATTTTCAGCATTTCTGACAGTGCAACATTACCTCAAAACCATATAGTCTCAATTATCTCCGAAACTATTAGCAGTAGGAAAACCATACTGCCCCACTTATGGTAGTTTATAACCGGAAATAAGGCTATGTAGCTAAATCCGAAATTGCTGTTTTAATTTTGGAATTATATTTGATGGTGTATGTTTGGCAAATTTCCAGCGCTTTTGACCGTGAGAAATGACTTCAAAACGATACAGTCGCACTGATCTCAGAAACTAATAGGAATAGGAAAACCGTACTGGACCACTTAGGGTAGTTTATAAACGCAAACAAGACTAAGCAGTTAAATCCGGAATAGCTGTTTTAGTTTTGAAGTTATATTCGATGGTGTCTTTTTGGCAAATTTTCAGCGTTTTTGAACGTGCGAAATGACTTCAAAACGATATAGTCTGAATTATCTCCGAAATTAACAGCAACAGGAAATCCGTACTTCAAGGTTCAGGGTAGTTTATAAACACAAACAAGATTAGGTAGTTAAATCCGGAATACGTGTTTTAGTTTTGGAGTTACTGTAGATGGTGTCGTTTTAGCCAATTGTGAGCGTTCTTGACCGTGCGAAATGACTTTAAAACCATATAGTCTCAATTATCTCCGAAACTACACTGCCGGACAATTGCTAAGGACGGATGACAATAGCAACGATAGCAACCATAAAATGGAAGGCAGGAAAATGTGGAAATTAGCATAAGTGCGGGATATAGTAAGACGTGTTGTGCGTATGCAAATTTTGGATTGCCGAACTTTTTCGTGACGTCATAGCGCTGATAAGAGATATAAAATATTTGACGCGTACTGACCGTTGTTGTTCAAACGCAAAGTTGAAAGGGAAAGAATCAATTGACAAACTTGCAATTTTCAGTATGTCTTCCCGACATCACCCAGATGATTTTACGCGTGGCCGTATTATTGGCAAGATTGAAGAAGGGCGAAAAATAACAGATGTTGCCAGGGATTTCGACGTCAGCCACAGTGTTGTTTCAAGGCTTTGAAAATCATTTCAAACAAATGGAGAGTGTAGCAAACGTCACGGGGGAGGTCGTGTTCGCAGTACGACACCTGCAGAAGATCGGTACATAGTGCTATCAACAAAAATACACCGGCGCAGCACAGCTAGTGAGGTAGCAAATCAGTTTATGGCTGCTACTGGCAAGCGGATCTCCCGAAGAACTGTCGCCAGACGTTTGCATGAAGGAGGACTATACGCCCGCCGTCCTGTTGTGTGCATTCCATTGTCCAGACGTCACCGTACCGCCCGTTTGCAATGATGCCATCAGCATTGCAATTGGACTGATAACGACTGGTCTGCTGTCCTCTTCTCAGATGAGAGTAGATGCAGTCCATCGTCTGATTGTCGACGACAACTGATCTGGCGTGATAGTGGTTCTGCATATTGTCCAGAAAACATACAGGAAAGGGATCGATATCCGACTTGTAGTGTCATGGAATGGGCTGGCATCATGATCAATGGCCGTACGTCCCTCTATGTGCTTCCAACTGGGACTATGACTGGCCAACGATACATTAACGATGTTCTGCTACCTCATGTTCGCATGTTCCGTGGTGCTGTCGGTGATAGATTCATTTTCATGGACGACAACGCAACATGTCATCAAACAGACGCTGTCCAGGAGTGTCTTGAGAGCAAGGATATTCAACGCCTCGTATGGTCAGCACGTTCTCCAGATCTGAATCCCATTGAAAATGTGTGTGATGGTTTGGGGAGGAGTCTTGCTGGTCGCCAATGCCCTCCAATAAACAAGAACACTCTCATCCGTGCACTGACAGAGGAATGGGATAAATTACTCCAACAGCTGCTTGATAATGTTGTGCAAAGCATGACCCGACGTGTGGAATCTTGCATCGACCTCCATGGTGGCCATATCCCGTATTGACATCTTACGCCGGAACGCCTGCGGACGGTAATTGCATTTTTTTCACGTTTACGTATTCTGCACAAAATGGCCTGTTTGTCCCTTGAACACGTTCCAAAGCCTTCTGGATTCCAGAGCACAATAAATTGTCTTTCTTGTAATGTCCTGGCATTCTGACATTATTTTATTTCACTTGGCATCCAACCACACTTACTTTTCTATGCGATATATAGCCGTTTATGATCCGTCCTGAGCAATTGTCCAGCAGTGTAATAGAAACAGGAAAAGCATACTGCAACACTTAGGGTAATTTATAAACGCAAACAAGATTCTTTTGTTAGATCCGGAATGTCTGTTTCAGTTTTGGAGTTGTCGTCGGTTCTACGTCAATTCGTCGCGTTTACAGATTTTGGTTACATACAAAACGAATGCAGGAAAACGTACGATTTCGAACGTCTTGCTCCCTGATCAAATTTATAAAGTTTGGACACGCAGACAGGATAGGAATATTACGTTTTTCTTTGGCACTAAAAATATTAGACGGTAGACGGTTTTTGGAACGGGGCAGGGCCCGGTTGGTCAGAGCCCCGATATACAAAATTTTCGTAAAATCTACAGTTTTCAATTCAGAACCACCAAATCTGGTATACTATCTCGCGGTATTCCAACTTAGACTGTAGACGGTTTTTGGAAGCGGTTGGAGGGAGCCCCCTACAGAATTGTCGTAAAATCTAGTTTTAATTTCAGAACCATTAAATTTGGTATCATGAAACTCTAACTTAGACGCTAGACGGTTTTTGAAAGGGGTTGGAGCCCGAAGGGACGGAGCCCCCCTCATAAAAAATTTCGTAAAATCTACAGTTTTCATCTTAGAACCACCAAATTTGGTATACTATCTTATGGTACTCTAACTTAGACGGCATACCGTTTTTGGAACAGGTCAAGGCCCCCCACATACAAAATTTTCTTAAAAACTACAGTTTTTAATTCAGAACCACCTATATCTCATGGTACTCTAACTTAGACGCTAGACGGTTTTTGGAAGGGGTCGGAGCCCGGGGGTCAGACCCCTCCCGAATAAAAACTTTTCCGTAAAATCTACGGTTTTCAATTTAGAACCACCAAATTTGGTATACTATCTCATGGTACTCTAACTTAGACAGTAGACCGTTTTTGGAACGGGTCAAGGCCCGGGGGTCAGAGCCCCCCACATACAAAAATTTTCTTAAAAACTACAGTTTTCAATTCAGAACCACCAAATCTGGTATGCTATCTAATGGTACTCTAACTTAGACAGTAGACAGTTTTTGGAACGGGCCAAGGCCCGGGGGGGATCAGAGCCCCCACATACAAAATTTTCTTAAAAACTACAGTATTCAATTCAGAACCACCAAATTTGGTATACTATATCATGGTACTCTAACTTCGACAGTAGACCGTTTTTGGAACGGGTCAAGGCCCGGGCGGGTCAGAGCCCCCACATACAAAATTTTCTTAAAAACTACAGTTTTCAATTCAGAACCACCAAATCTGGTATACTATCTCATGGTACTCTAACTTAGACGCTAGACGATTTTTTGAAGGGGTTGGAGGCCAGGGGTTAAGAGCCCCCATAAAAATGCCGCGTAAAATCTACAGTTTTCAATTTAGAACCACCAAATTTGGTATACTATCTCATGGTGCTCTAACTTAGACGGTAGACCGTTTTTGGAACAGGTCAAGGCCCGGGGATCGGAGCTCCCTCCCCATATTTTTTTTGTAAAATCTACAGTTTTCAATTAAGAACCATTAAGTATGGTATCATGAAACTCAAACTTAGACGCTAGACGGTTTTTGGAAGGGGTTGGAGCCCGGGGTGGGAGCCCCCGTCATAAAAATTTCGTAAAATCTACAGTTTTCAATTTAGAACCACCAAATCTGGTATACTATCTTATGGTACTCTAACTTAGACGCTAGACGGCTACAGTTTCCAATTTAGAATCACCAAATTTGGTATACTATCTCATGGTACTCTAACTTAGACGGTAGACCGTTTTTGTAAGGGGTTGCAGCCCGGGTGGTGGGGGGGGGTAAGTGCACCTTCATAAAAAAAAATCGCAAAATCTAGTTTTCAATTTAGAACCACCAAATTTGGTATACTATCTCCTGGTACTCTAACTTAGACGGTCGACGGTCTTTGGAACAGGTCAAGGCCCGGGGGTCGGAGCCTTTCCCCGCCACATACATACAAAATTTTCGTAAAATCTAGTTTTTATTTCAGAACCATCAAATTTGGTATCATGAAACTTTAACTTAGACGCTAGACGGTTTTTGGAAAGGGTTGGAGCCCTAGGGGTCGGTGCCCCCCTCATAAAAAATTTCGTAAAATCTACAGTTTTTAATTTAGAGCCACCAAATTTGGTATACTATCTCATGGTACTCTAACTTAGACGGTAGACCGTTTTCGGAACGGGTCAAGGCCCGGGGTCAGAGCCCCCTCATAAAAATTCGTAAAGTCTACAGTTTTTAATTTAGAGCCACCAAATTTGGTATACTGTCTCATGGTACTCTAACTTAGACTCTAGACGATTTTTTGAAGGGGTTGGAGGCCGGGGGTTAAGAGCCCCCCATGAAAATGCCGCGTAAAATCTACATTTTTGAATTCAGAACTATCAAATATGATATCATGAAACTCTAACTTAGACGCTAGACGGTTTTTGGAAGGGGTTGGAGCCCCCTCCCGGCATAAAAATTTCGTAAAATCTACAGTTTTCAATTTGGAACTACCAGATTTGGTATACTATCTCACGGTATTCTAACTTCGACGGTAGACCGCTTTTGGAACGGGTCAAGACCCGGGGGTCAGAGCCCCCACATACAAAATTTTCTGAAAAACTACAGTTTTCAATTCAGAACCACCAGATCTGGTATACTATCTCATGGTACTCTAACTTAGACGTAGACGATTTTGGAAGGGGTTGCAGATTTTTTTGTGAAGGGGGTAAGGATCCCTTTCATAAAAAAATCGCAAAATCTAGTTTTCAATTTAGAACCACCAAATTTGGTATACTATCTCATGGTACTTTAACTTAGACGGTCGACGGTTTTTTGGACGGGTCAAGGCCCTGGGGTCAGAGCCCCCTTTTCCCCCCGCACACACACAGACATACAACATTTTCTTAAAAACTACAGTTTTCAATTCAGAACCACCAAACTTGGTATCATGAAACTCTAACTTAGAAGCTAGACGGTTTTTGGAAGGGGTTGGAACCCCGCGGGTGAGAGCCCTTCCCCCTCCTCATAAAAATTTCGTAAAATCTACAGTTTTCTATTTAGAACATCCAGATTTGGTATACTACTCATGGTTATCTAACTTAGACGGTAGACGGTTTTTGGAAGGGGTCGGGGCCAGGGTCAAGGGAGCCCCATGCAAAATTTTTGTAAAAAGTTCAGTTTTTTACTCTTAAGAATACCCTGTCTACGTTCTAAGGCGCTCTTTGGCCCTTTGAGGGCCTTGCACCATAAACCAACAACCAACCAACTAACCAACCTACGGTCTAAGTTAGGGACTGTAGATAACAATAAAGTGCAAAAATATGCGTTTAATGGTGAATTAAAAACACAAATCAATATAGTTTAGCTTTCACTACCAACGAGCGGCTTATCAGAAAGAAATATAATGTAATGTAAGTAGAGAGTTCCAGATATTTAAAATTCAAAACGGTAAGAAAAAGATGATCAATGCCAATGTGAAGTCGTACGCATGCGACATCACATAGGTACATTGCATTTCTGTGTCGCGGGATTCACAGAAGCACACGCGTGATGTACGGCAGTTCTATAGATGTCTCCTAGAAGGTAAGTATTCCCATTCCGTTTTCCTTCTTTTTCGTTTCGCAAAATTAAATTAACTAAATCAAAAAATTTAAAATATGTTTACTGGAAAATTGCAGGAATATCTTTTTCATTCATTAACTTTCACCCGCTGAACTTGGTGATTCCACAAATAGTAATATGTACCTGGCAAATAACTGGTATCCCTGCTAGTACAAATTATATTAATGATTTATTTGCGTCCAGTTCAATCTAGTATGTCCATAAGAGCGTTTGGGGCTGTATGAAAAATACATTTCAACGTGTGCCGCTACGGCGGCGGAGTGATCTAGGCGCTTGCTTCTGACCACTTGTCGAGAAGGATCCTGGTTCAAATCCCGGTGAATCATGGACGTTGTGCTTGACTTCTGGCACTGGCTGTCCCCCTTCTCAGGCACCAGTGGCCCAAAATTGGGAACGTCCGACTGCTTATAGCCCACTGAATTGATCACGGTGGTGGTTAAACGCCAACAACAACAAAAAAAAGATTGCGACGTGTCCATTGCTATTTGTTATGGACCGTACAAAAAGTATGTTTTTGATATCAACGTGTCCACTTCAATGCAGGCTGGCCATAAAATGTTAGGGGACCGTACAAAATTGCACTTTTGTTTTCACCTTGTCAGCGCTTTGGTACATGGTTGAAGTATACGTATATATAGTTGGGCCATTTCAGCACGTAGTTTGGTTTATATAGAAAATCAAGATAATGTTACATTTTTACTCAGCTACAACACATTAATCCCAAAGGCTATTTGTTGAAATCTTTAATCCGCCGTGCTCATATTCACAACGTTAACATAACGTGTCAAGTTATTAATGTTGCAGTTTTACCCTGTCACAAAACTTTAGTTACAAGAGCTTAGGCGTAAACTTTTTTTAGGAATTTTTAGTCCGACGTATTCATAAGGTTTCGAGAACATGCCAAGGTTATGGTACTGCGTTTTGAATGAGGCACAAAAGTTAATAAACAGGCCTTAAGCGTTTTCATCAGTTTTCAATCAACCGTGCTCATATACATAAAATTTTCAGAGAAAGTCAAGTTTATTGTGTTGCGCATTTACTTGAGTACAAAACTATAAACAGCCATTAGCTTTCACCCGCTGAACTTGGTGATTCTCAATTCATCCATTAACAAGTCTTTTAAGTGATTGTATGCTATGGTCATATTGATAATGTTTGATGACAAGTCAGGTTAATGATGTTGCACTTATTAAAGACTTAAAAAGGTGTAGAGGCTAGTAATTATTATTTGAAGTCTAAGTAAAAGCTCATTTTTAACTTGTCTTGTCATGAAATCCTTATGAATATGGCATTTATTTTATTTGTACATTTTACAAAGCATATGCATTTTTTTTTGTTTTGGAATTTGTTTTATTTTGTGTTGTACTTGTTACATAGCGTTTCGCATTTTTGTAATGCTTGTGACTTGTGATTGCATTCTGAATTTTTATTTGTTTCACATTTTGGATTACTTATTGACATTTTATGTTTTTGACATGCTATTTTGAAAATTTTGTCTTTTTTTAATTTGGGTTGTGTTTTACATTCTTGCATCTTCGGCGGAATTACATTCTTGAAAAATTCAAATACAAGTTAGTAAAAGGTATAATTCAATTAGTGAGAAATACCAGCACATTTTAGAAAAGGGTAGAATTATATGAAATTCCTCTTAAAAAGTCCAGCATGTTAACATTGTCTCTGTGCGCCAAAGAAGTTCGAATTCCTTTTTATCTTGCCAGCGTTTCTCTTCTGGGTGGATTTGTTGGAATCTGTGCTATCACTCTTTCGATTTTAGCCATAGTTGTTCTCTGCTCTTTCGCGATTTCACTGATTATTTCGTACAGTCACAGTTTTTTCTCTCCCAGAATTGTATTCCAGCGTCTGTCTAATCTTTCAAGTTCGTTTTGTGTTCTGGGAAAGCCAAATAAATTGTTTTCACTTACTGACCAAATTGTTGGCGGGAACATCGCAAGGCTTCTGCTCGGATTGTTTCTTCTGCTTCCACGAAATTTTCCAAGAACATAATTTTCCTCAAACCACTGAACTACAGAATCTGCATATTCTAGTAAAATTGATTTCACTTCTTCAAAAGCAGCTAGAATTTCATCAGATGAAAAAAATGCGAGTGCTTGCAAATGTCTGACTTTGAGAGCAAACTCACTGCTTCCCCTATATTCCAAGGCTATGCCAGAGGATGGATATTCCTCAGCACATTTTTTTCCGAGATGAAACCAACAACATTTGTGTGTGCTGCTTCCAAATTCCTTTTTAGCAGCATTATAACGGTAGCTATTTCAAAATCTATTATTATGCGTATATTGTGGTGCAAGCTGAATATCATAGACTGATGCATAGTCTTGTAAATCCTACAAAAATACTGTATAATAGTATTATATTCTTTAGACTTGCTGGAAAGTAACCTATAAACTAGTGGGACAAGTCTGTGCATCTCTGGGTTCGTTTCAACCATAGCATTAATGGTACATAATTGCCTAAAAAGGGTTGGACAAGCTTCAAATGTCCCATCCATAATCCAGAGGGTGCTTCTTTAAGCTTTCGTAAATTATTCCCTGTTAAAAATAAAATAATTCTTTGATGTCGAAATGCGCTATCTCTGCCAAGAAATTTTGCACCATCTCCTCTTGTAAATTTATTGGGGCATCGATCCGTTCTGAAGTCGTAGGCTCCGCAGGCATGTCTTCTCTTCGTATTCGTTCTACAACTTGACTTAGTGCATCCATATTAGGCATGTAAGCTGCATTTACTGTAGCCATTGAAGTTGTCACGGTTTGAATAATTTGTGCAGGGGTTTCGTCCGTATTTCTCGCTCGTTCTTTTATTTGCGCTCTTGCAACAGCAACATCACTTTTCTCCGCTCTTGGAGCATGATTATGTGGTTTCTCATTGCGCATCCTGTGTTCATCTCCAATAAGAATAGTACTAGCAAAGCCAGTACAATTTCCATAATTTCTTTCAATACAGTGACAATACCGTAAATCACCTCGCGCTCTGTTATGGCAAAATAAATACCCTTTCCATTTCAGCAAATCATTTTCTTTTGTGAGTTAACTATTTATGTTGCATTCTTCATCTTAATAGTGCCTTCGGAAAACAATGCACTTTCTCTTTCCAAAATATTTAGAATTATATATTTCCACTATTATCACTTGACAACGCACAACAAAGGTTTCAACAAGCACGTTCACTGTTCTCCAGTGAACTACGAACTGATGAGCAACCATTCAATAAAACATTCAGAATACAGACAATAACGTGAAGCTTGTTCCTCCAGTTAGGGTTTAAGCGAAGTTCAAGATTTTCGTACCTGCTGTCACAAGAAGTGGTTAATTTTAAGGATCAGCATCTTATCTTTTGTTTTTCCAAAACGCAGAGGTACATGTATTTTACAGCTGGAACGCTCCAGGTGGGGATCAACAGATGCGAAGAACCCGGGAGCCAGGTTCTGGAGGCCGTAGCAGGCGCGGACTGGGCAGCTGTACTCTGGGCCGGTAGGCGCCATGCTAATTCTCAAAAATAAATTAAAATTTTTTCTGTGCTGCACCATGCGTATGAAAAAAATTGTTATACTGAATAGACAATTTGTTTACCCCGTAGCGTATTAAACGAAACCTACATCCCTACGTGCCAAATGATCTGTAAGCCAAACACAGTTTTTCATGCAACACCTTCCCCCGACTTTCTAAGTTCAGATCTGTCTCGTTCGACTTATTTCCTGTACCGCCCCTCTCTTTCGCTAATTGCAGTTAATTGCCATGAAATTGGTGTTTTACGTTTGGGTGTATTGCCGTGTGTCCTGAAGACTATACTGAAAGCGGTAAACCCCAGGGGAAAAGTATTCCATCAAAAGCAACAGAAATCCAATGCGAGAGCAAAACTTTGTTCGTTGGCATTACATCCAAGCAATTTAGGCGAAGTAGGAAGTGTGTTTTTCTACTACGACACCAGAAGATTGTCGCGAATGCTCAGGCAATTACGATATAGATGTGTCCTTAAGACTTCTCTTTCAAGACGTCCAAAGGCCGGCACTAGGGGATGGGGAGGGATACAGTGCGGATGATATTTTTTGTTGCAGTTAGAAATTCCTAAGCTCATTCTTCCTTAAAACTTTGCCTGGTTACCAGTAAGTACTGTCTCATGCCTCAACCATTGCACAGATTTTTTGGTTTTGTTTTCATTCTCTGAGTTAACAGCGGGAAAATATCTGAATTGCGTTGTTTCAGTTGGAAATATTTTTTTTTTACTTCAGCAACAGGGCTTCACGTATAATTGCAAAATACTTCGATAGAATAAACATACCTTGCATAAAGAGTTTGCATGAGAAAATAGATTAATAATAAGGAAAATATTCTAAAACCAAAAAGGAAATTGCGGAGCCGAAAAAGCTAGGTAGAGGAAACAAAAGGCTCTAAGAAAAAGTTCATATTTAAAGAAACCTGTAGTCGCTTAATGAGTAAGTGGTATAAATCAATACAAAATCATGTGCTGTATTTGAAAAAAAATTATAAGCAAGTAGGCATCGTGAATGTCCACAGTTTCCCCTTTTCATCCTGTCGACATTATAACCACCACAGAAAAGAAAATAACAAAAACATAACAAAAACACCCATACAAAGTAAAATGCCCAAAACATAAAAACAAGTAACCACACAAAATGAAATGCCAAAAACATTAAAAAAACTGCAACCACACAAAACAAAATACCCAAAACATGGTAAGAAATTCTGTTGAAAGCACAATGAAGGTAAACGATAGGAGAAATATATGTTTTTAAAACCTAATACAAGTGTCAAAACTGAAATAAAAAGAAAGAAAAAAGAAATATTCCAAATCTCATTGTTACTTTAGGTATTTTGACCTGCTGACATTTCGTAAATTGTACTAGCACTCGGTCAAAAAATATTACTTACAAGGACTCTTTAGTAACTTTTAATCGCTGTGGTCGTATTTATAAGGTTTGCATAACAAATCAAGTTAATAATGTTGCACTTTCACTTAGGCACCAAATACTAATTATTGGCAGCTAGGCCTAGGCCTTTTAAATAGTTTTTGATAAGCGTAACACTCTTAAATTGATTTGTCATGCAAACCTCATATGATCACAGCATTATAAAAATTACTATAAATGCATATGCTTAGGTCTCGGTCGTATCTATTAATGCTTTGTGCTCGAGTAACATTTAAACAGAATTCATTTTATTTTCTATGAAAACTACATAAATATCAGCTCGAAGGACTGAAAACTATCAAAAAGCCCTAGGCCTAGGGTCTGCTTAATAGTTCCAACCTCAGAAAAGCGCATTGCTAAAATCTTGGACTTCTATGAAAACCTTATGAAAATTAGCACTGCAGACTGAAAATTGCTAAACAGGCCCAGTCCTAGGGCTTTCTAATTATTGTTTTGTACCTGACTAAAAGTGTAACATTATCTTTAGTTCTTACTAGCAGGGGTACCCGGTATTTCCCAGGTAAATATTACTATTTCTAAAATCAACAAGTTCAGCGGGTGAAAGTTAATGAATGAAAAAGCTATTTCCGTAAATTTCCAGTAAACTTATTTCAAATTTTTTGATTTAGGTAATTTAATTATACGAAGCAAAAAAAGAATTTACATTATTTACATTACATTGTATTTCTGCCTGATAAGGCAACCGTTGGTGGTGAAAGCTAACGTTTATTAATTTGTGTTTTTAATGCACCATGAAGCGGATATTTGTTCACTTTATTGTTATCTACGGCCTCTGACCTAGACCGTAGGTGGGGTAATGGAGTGCTGTATTGAGATGCAGTTTTTAAGAGTCAAAATTGTAATTTTTACGAAATTTTTTAATGGGCCCCCTTCACACCGGGCACCGACCTTTTCCGTCTGCGGTCTAATTTACAATACAATGAGGTAGTGTACCAAATTTGGTCGTTCTGAATTCGAAACTGTAGGTTTTACAAAAATTGGCATGGGGGGCTCTGACGCCCTGGCTCCAACCGTTTCCAAAAACCGTCTGCATTCTCAGTTAGAGTACCATGACATAGTATACTAAATTTGGTGGTTCCAAATTGAAAACTGTAGATTTTACGAAATTTTTTTATGGGGAGGAGCTCTGACCCCGTGCCTGACCCGTTCCGAAAATCGTCTACCGTCTAAGTTAGAGTACCATGATATAGTATACCAAATTTGGTGGTTCCAAATTGAAAACTGTAGATTTTACGAAATTTTTTTATGGGGAGGGGCTCTGTCCCCGTGCCTGACCCGTTCCCAAAACCGTCTACCGTCTAAGTTAGAATTTCGTGAGATAGTATACCAAATTTGGTGGTTCTAAGTTGAAAACGGTATATTTTACGAAAATTCTGTGAGAGAAGGGGGGGGCTCTTACCGCCCGGGCCCGATCCGTTCCAAAAAGCGTCTCCCGTCTAAGTTACAGTTTCATGATACCAAATTTGGTGGTTCTAATGTGAAAACTATAGATTTTACGGAAATTTTGTATGTGGGGGCTCTTACCCCCCGCGCCTTGACTTATTCCAAAAACCGTCTACCGTCTAAGTTAGAGTACCAAGAGATAGTATACCAAATTTGGTCGTTCTAAATTCGAAACTGTAGGTTTTACAAAAATTGGCATGGGGGGTTATGACCCCCTGGCTCCAACCGTTTCCAAAAACCGTCTGCATTCTCAGTTAGAGTACCATGAGATAGTATACTAAATTTGGTGGTTCCAAATTGAAAACTGTAGATTTTACGAAAATTTTGTATTGGGGGGCTCTAACCCCCGGGCCCTGACCCGTTCCGAAAATCGTCTACCGTCTAAGTTAGAGTACCATGATATAGTATACCAAATTTGGTGGTTCTAAATTGAAAACTGTAGATTTCAAGAAATTCTTTATTGGGGGCGGGGGGGGGGGGGCTCTGAAACCCGGGCTCCGACCCTTTCCAAAAAAAACCATCTACCGTCTAAGTTTCCCATGAGATAGTATAACAAATTTAGTGGTTCTAAATTGAAAACTGTAGACTTCAAGAAATTTTTATTGGGGAGGGGAAGGGTTCTGAAACCTGGGCTCCGACCCATTCCAAAAAACCATCTACAGTCTAAGTTAGAATACCATGAGATAGTATACCAAATTTGGTTGTTATAAATTGAGAACTCTAGTTTTTACGAAAAAAATTTATAGGGGGGGCTCTTACCCCGTGCCCGACCCGTTCCAAAAACCGTCTACCGTCTAAGTTAGAGTACCATAAGATAGTATACCAAATTTGGTGGTTCTAAGTTGAAAACGGTATATTTTACGAAAATTCTGGGGGGGAGGGGGGGCTCTTACCACCCGGGCCCCGATCCGTTCCAAAAACCGTCTCCCGTCTGAGTTACAGTTTCATGATACCAAATTTGGTGGTTCTAATGTGAAAACTATAGATTTTACGAAAATTTTGTATGAGGGGGCTGTTACCCCCCGCACCTTGACTTATTCGAAAAACCGTCTACCGTCTACCGTCTAAGTTAGAGTACCCTGAGATAGTATACCAAATTTGGTGGTTCTAAATTGAAAACTTTAGATTCTAACCCCCCGTGCCCCGACGTGTTCTGCAAACCGTCTACCGTCTAAGTCAGAGTACCATGTTATAGTATACCAAATTTGGTGGTTCTAAATTGAAAACTGTGAACCCCGGGCTCCGACCCTTTCCAAAAATCGTCTACAGTCTAAGTTAGAACATTATGAGATAGTATTCCAAATTTGGTGGTTCTAAATTGAAAACTGTAGATTTTATAAAAATTTAAAATTTTGTACGGGGGGGGGGGGAGGTTTGCTCCGACCCCCGAGGCCCGACCCGTTCCAAAAACCGTCTCCCGCTATGTTAGAGTTTCATGACACAAAATTTGGTGGTTCTGAATTGAAAAATATAGATTTAAAGAAAATTTTGTATGTGGGGGTCTTACCCCCGGGCCTTGACCTGTTCTGAAAACCGTCTACCGTCTAAGTTAGAATACCATGATATAGTATACCAAATTTGATGGTTCTAAATTGGAAACTAATTTTTACGAAAAACATTTATGGTGGGGAGGCTCTGACGCGTTCCAAAAACCGTCTACCGTCTTAGTTAGAGTACCATGAGATAATATACCAAATTTGGTGGTTTTAAATTGAAAACTAGATTTTACGGCAATTTTGTAGGGGGGGGGTCTGACACCCCGGCCCCAACCACTTCCAAACGCCGTCTACAGTTTAAGTTAGAATACCAGATTTGGTGGTTCTGAATTGAAAACTGTAGATTTTACAAAACCTTTGACGGAGGGGGGGGGGGGGGTTCTAACACCCCGTGCGCCGACGCGTTCTAACAACCGTCTACAGTCTAAGTTAGAGTACCATGATATAGTATACCAAATTTGGTGGTTCTAAATTGAAAACTGTGGATTTCACGAAAAAATTTTATTGGGGGGGGGGGGGGCTCTGAGAGCAGGGAATCGTAAAGAGAGCAAGCGGAGGAGGAAAGGCGAAGAGTGCGTGGGAGGCGGGCAAAGGGCTTCCAGGAAAGGTCGGGGTGGTTAAGTCGCGGATTGTTACGACTCCAGCACGGAGCCAGGATGGATAGGCAAAGCACGGAAGATGGAGAGGGTGCAGAAGAGAGGAGAAAAGATGGGCTCAGAGAGAAGTTCAGATGTAGAGGCAGGAGGGGAACGAGAGAGAGGGAGAGCACGGAGAAGGAAGAAAGCTTCAGAATAGACTGGCGGAAGGCGGAGAGTAGTGAGAGGATAGTGGTCCATAAGAAAAAGAGAGAGAAAATTAAAACGAGAGTTGCGCTGGGAGACTAATACATCACGAACAACTTCCGCTGCAGGGACTGTGAAGAGGCGGATGAAGGAGGCAAGTCTGCACGCCTTGTACAGTGAAGACACATCAGGCAGACCAATTCCACCCCGAGACGAGGGCAGACAGATTTGGGAAACACGAACCCAGTGATGGCTGGGCCAGACGACCTTGACCAGGTAACGGGTGAGCTCTTGCAGGTAGAAAGCCGGAGTTTTGGTCACCATCCAGGAGTATGTGCACAAGGAAACCATATAGGTGTTAGTGAGGCGAGCACGCTGATGTAAAGATGAACGAAATTGGGCACGTCTCCATAGAACAACAGCTCTAAGCAGCCGTGGCAATAGAACAGACCATGTTGCATCGGATGTTGTATGAGGCTCACCAATAAAGACCCCGAGAAAACGTTGTGAGGAAGCGGACCACACAGCTCCCCAGCGCGTGTCTGTGCGATGGGTCCACGACCCACACCACAGACCTGTGCTCTTAGATACGTTGAGTTTGGCTCCGGAGCATGAGGCATAGATGTCATAAAGTTGGCGGAGGCTGTTGAACTGACCATCATGACGCATGAAGAAAGTAATGTCGTCCGCATACGCTGTATAGGTGGCGTCGTGATGACGAGAGCGGGCCACAGTGGGCGGCAGGGAAGCGGTGAAGGAGCGTTGAGCAGAGCGAAGAAAAGGTTCAATCACTATGGCAAACAGTTGACCTGAAAGTGGGCAACCCTACCTCACTCCCCGGCGGAAAGGGATTTGAGCAGTAAGAAGGGTGGGCAACCTGACATGAAAAACGGCGTCCCGGTATAAGGAAAGGAGAAGAGAAACAAAGGGAGGAGGAAAACCGAAGTGAAGCAGTGTAGTAGAAAGATACGTATAAGAGACATTATCAAAGGTGGACTTCTGGTCAAGGGTAAGGAGGGCCAGAGATTCAGAGCGGAGGTAAGAAAGACGAGTGAGATCGCGGAGAAAATGAATGTTGTGGAAAATAGATCGGCCGGGAACAGTGTAGGTTTGGTTAGGTGAAATGATGTAAGAAATAATTGGGTTAAGCCGCATGGAGAGAAGTTTGGAGTAGAGCTTATAGTCAAGGTGGAGGATGGGGATGTGGCGCCAGTTTCCCAGGTCAAGTGGATCACCCTTCTTGGGGAAAAGTAGGACATGTGCAACTGTAAAGCTCCTCGGAAGAGCAGGGAGAACAAAAGCAGCAGAGAAGGCACAGAGCAGGAGAGGAAGAAGAGCAGGCAGAAAAGTTTTATAAAAGAGGAAAGGGAGACCGTCAGGTCCGGGAGCAGCTTGGGAATTGAGAATGTAAAACGTAGAGTTGAGTTCAGTCAGGGTAGGGGGAGGAGAAAGGAGGAAGCCAAATGACAGGGGATCTGAAATAGGTCAGAAAGTAGAACAGAGCTAGCAGCAGAGGGTAGCGGAGGAGATTCACAGAAGTTGGAGGTAAAGTGCTGGCGAACCTGAGTGCAAAGAGTGATTGGATCAGAAGTTACCTCCCCGGAGGGGAGGCGAAGATGACGGAGTGAAGCAGAGGCCCGTCGAGAAAACTCCACTTCAGTCAGGAACTCATAGGAACAGGCGTCTGGGGAAAGATGTTGAAGACGCAGACGGGCAATCGCCTGCTGAGCCAGAGGTTCCAGGAGTGATTTCAGTTCCGCTTGATATACAGGAAAGAGTGGGTCGGTCAAGCTAATAAGTGAGAGCACCTGGTGGACATGATCCAGCCGAATGCGCTTGAGTGTTGACGCTTTGAACGAGAGCTTCCGGATGTAGAATATGAAATGTTGTTTCACCTCAATCCAGAAGGCCATGGCACAGGGCGCAGACCGTAGTGCTGTGCGTCTGACAGCTAGAAACTATCATACTGAGGTCCAGAAATCAGGATCATCGAGCAGAGAAGTGTCCAGAGTCCACGGACGAACCGTTCTAGCGGTCGCCGGAGCAGAATGCACAGTGATTGAGATGGTACAATGATCTGACGATGCCGCAGGATGTAAAAGAGAATCCGACAGAACGGTGAGAAGGGTGGACGAAGCATAAAATCTATCCAGACGGGCTGCTGTGACTATGGGCGTCTGAGAAGGGCGTCAAGTATATGAAGTCGACAGAAGTTGTAGGTGGCGGTGTACGTCAGTAAGCGAGAACTCAGTGACTAACTGCTGCAGAAGGTCAACTAGGTTGGTGCGGTATTCTCTGTGGGTGGGTGTGCGGTCCAGCAGTGGATTGAGGGTACATTTGAAGTCGCCTCCAATAAGAACACGATCAGTAGAAGGAATACGGGAGAGCACCTTACGGAGAATGGTAAACAAATCAAGCAAATCAGAAGAAGACTGCGGCACATATAAATTGAACACATGGTAGCGTACTGTCTCCAAGGTGAATGAGGCACGCTGAAGAAGGTCTTTGTACAGGCTGCTTACGGATAGAGAGGTTAAGGTATTATGAAAATGATGGCGGACACCAATGGCGATGCCTCCCCTAGATGAAAAGCGGTAAGCATGAAAGAACGTGTAGTCCCATTGGCGCCATCGGGTGAAAAGAGAAGTAGATAAACAATTTGTCTCTCTAGTAAAAGCAGGTCTCCACCCAGGGGAGTGAGATCCTCGTAGGCCTGCGAGGTAGCAAGGGGTTCGCAAAGCCCCGACAGTTTAGTGACACTATCTTGAAAGTTCATGTCCATCATGTCTCAGGAACATTTGTCAATGGCACTGAGAAGTGACTGAAGGCAGTCAGCGTAGCACCGAATCGACGACGGTGACGCAAAAGAGTCCATTTTGTGGCGCAGGATGGTGAGAAGACTTCCAATGTGCGACTGTAGCAGAGAAAGTTTCTCACCATGCTGAGAAATGAAGGTACAGTTGTCTTCATGAGATGGTGAGGACTTCACAAAATCCAACAAGATAGCAGAGGGAACAGGGGCATCCGAAGCCGAATGTGTCGTGACAAGTTTCGAAACTTCGTCCCACTCCAGAGGGCGTGTTATCAACAGAGCAAGCCGGAAAAGCCAGTTTAGATGAAAACGAGGTGGCGCGGTTACGAGCAACCAACCCATCAGACTGGCGGGATGCAGCTGTCGTAGTTTTCAGACCCATCGGACCCGTCAGACTCTTCCAACCCTTCGCCGCCGCCTTCTTCCTCTGCTTCTTACTGAGGGTAAGTTGAGCAATCGTTTGCTGGTGTTTCGTACCAGGGTCGCCCGACTCACGGGTGGAAGTTGGAGAGTCAGGGCAGGATACAGTGACCTTGAGAGGATCAGCAATACCCATTGTGAAAGCAGGAAGATCATCTATAAGACCAACCAGCGCTGGCAGAACGCGCGGCGGAGCGTGAGAAGGAGGTAGTTAAAAGAAGCGCTGATCCGGAAGAGGAGGGGATGGAGAAGCCGCTCGTTGACCAACGACTTTAGTCATACTTTTGGAATAACTCGGACCTGAGGGCTCACCCGCCGAAGCGGACTTCGTTACGTGAGTCGGAGAGGTAACAGGAGGAGTTGTAGCTGGGGACGCGACCGGCGAAGCCACATGGGGGCACTGGCTGCGCAGGTGTCCAACTACCTTGCAACGGGGGCAATGTAGAGCCGTGAGGACTTCTATTTTGCGGTATTAACCTCCAAAACGTACATTAAGAACCGTCGGACATCTCTGGATGTGGTCATCGGAGGCAAAGATCACACGAACACTGCGTCGGAAGCCTTGAATCGATTTATCTTTGGGATCTTTGGGTGCTGCAGAAAGAGTCCGCGAGAAATGACTTCAAAACGATACTGTCGCACTTATCTCAGAAACTAATAGCAATAGGAAAACTGTACTGCACCACTTAGGGTGGTTTATAAACGCAAACAAGACTACGCAGTTAAATCCGGAATAGCTGTTTTTGTTTTGAAGTTATATTCGATGGTGTCTTTTTGGCAAATTTTCAGCGTTCTTGACCGTGCGAAATGACTTCAAAAAGAAATATTCTGAATTATCTCCGAAAAAAATAGAAATAGAAAAAGCTTACTGCAGCACTTAGGGTAATTTATAAACGCAAACAAGGCTATGTAGTTAAATCCTGAATACGTGTTTTAGTTTTGGAGTTATTGTCGATGGTGACCTTGTAGCAAATTGTCAACGTTTTTGACAATGAGAAATGATTTCAAAAAGATATAGTCGCACTTTTCTCAGAAATAAATAGCAATCGGATAACCATACTGTACATTTTAGGGTAGTTTACAAAAGCAAACAAGATTATGTAATTAAACCCGGAGTTCGTGTTTTAGTTTTTTCGTTATAGTCGATGGTGTCCTTTTACCAAATAATCAGCGTTTTTGACCGTGCAAAATGACATCAAAACAAAATAGTCTGAATTATCTCCGAAACTAATATCAACACGAAAATCGTACTTCACCAGTTAGGGTAATTTATAAACGCAAACAAAATTCTGTTGTTAAATCCGGAATACCTGTTCTAGTTTTGGAGTTGTTTCGATGGTGTTTTCAGCGTTTTTGACCGTGCGAAATGACTTCAAAACGATTTAGTCTGAATTATCTCCAAAACTAATAGCAATAGAAAAACCCTACTGCAGCACTTAGGGTACTTTATAAACGCAAACAAGGCTATGTAGTTAATTCCGGATAACTGTTTTAGTTATGAAGTTATTGTCGATGGTGTATTTTTGGCAAATTTTAATCGTTTCTGACAGTGCAAAATGACTTCAAAACGATATAGTCATATTTATCTCAGGAACTAATAGCAATAGGAAAACCGTACTGTACCACCTAGGGTAGTTTATAAACGCAAATAAGATTATGTTGTTAAACCGGGAATGCGTGTTTTAGTTTTAGAGTTATTGTTGATGGTGTCCTTTTAGCAAATTGTCAGCGTTTATGAACGTTCGAAAGGACTTCAAAACCATATAGTCTCAATTATCTCCGAAACTAAAGGAAATTCGAAAACCGTACTGCACCACTTAGGGTAATTTATAAACACCAACAAGATTCTGTTGTTAAATCCGGAATACCAGTTCTTATTTTGAAGTTATTGTCGATGGTGTCTTTTTGGCAAATTTTCAGCGTTTTTGACCGTGCGAAATGATTTGAAAACGATATAGTCTCAATTATCTCCGAAGCTAATAGCACTAGGAAAACCGTACTGCACCACTTAGCTTAGTTTAGAAACGCAAGCAAGACTATGTACTTAAATCCGGAATAGCTGTTTTAATTTTGGAGATATATTCGATGGTGCCCTTTTAGCAAATCGTCACCGTTTTTAACCGTGCGAAATGTGTTCAAATCCATATAGCCTCAATTATCTCCGAAATTAATAGCAATAGGAAAACCCTACTGCAGCACTTAGGGTACTTTATAAACGCAAACAAGACTATGTACTTAAATCCAAAATAGCTGTTTTAGTTTTGGAGTTATTGTCGATGCTGTATTTTTGGCAAATTTTCAGCGTTTTTGACAGTGTAAAATGGCATCATAACCATATATAGTCTCAATTACCGCCATAACTAATAGCAATAGGAAAACTGTATTTCACCACTTAATGTTGTTTATAAACGCAAACTAGGCTATGCAGTTAAATCTGGAATAGCTGTTTTAGTTTTGAAATTATATTCGATGGCGTCTTTTTGGCAAATTTCCAGCGTTTTCGACCGTGCTTTGAAATGGTGTCCCGACAATTCGTCGCGTGCGTCAATTCGTCGACTACGTCAATTCGTCGCCTGCGTCAATTCGTCGCGCGTCAATTCGTCGACTACGACAATTCGTCGCGCGTCAATTCGTCGCATGCGTCAATTCGTCGCGCGTCAATTCGTCGACCACGACGATTCGTCGCGCGTCAATTCGTCGCGGACAAATTCGTCGACTACGTCAATTCGTCGACTACGTCAATTCGTCGCGTTTACAGATTTTGGTTACATACAAAACGAATTCAGGAAAACGTACGATTTCGAACGTCTTGCTCCCTGATCAAATTTATAAAATTTGGACACGCAGACAGGATAGGAATATTACGTTTTTTTTTTTGGCACTAAAAATATTAGACGGTAAACGGTTTTTGGAACGGGGCAGGGCCCGGTTGGTCACAGCCACCCATATACAAAATTTTCGTAAAATCTACATTTCAAAATTGCCTTTATTCTTCAGTAAAATAACATTTCTATGTACATGACAATGGAATTCTGCCAATAAATACAGCGGTATATACATCAGCTGGAAAGTTCCAGTGAAACGTAAAACAAAATATTGTTAAAATCATAAAAAAAATTATTTCGCCACGTAGGGCGAAGAAGAGGCAGACAATAAAGCACGAGCGATACAAACGAAAATGTTTACCTACAGTATTGTAGACAGGGCAAGACATGATTCTATACTATGCACAAATTCCAATTAAGCATTACTACCATACTAAAGATTAAACATTAGGTACTAATTCACAGAAATGCAACAGTGATGCTACATTCAAAATTTACAACATATGTACAGAAGTATTCAGTGACAAGGGGAAATAACGCTAAATGTACTCAGAAGGGCATCTTGTTACATTATATTATACACACAGTGACTAATATTTTAAAAAAATATTCAACATAATGAAGGGGACATTGCGTGGGCAGTAAACTGTGCAGAAGGAAGAATTATATACAACAACATAAAACCCAACATCATCGAAGAGAACATGGGAAACATGGTGCGCTATCTTCAATGGCACATTAAAACAGAAAAATCACAAATAGCGAAGCACCAAAATTAATACGTAAAAACATGATTTGTTACAGTGAACGTGGGCGACAACAAAAATCCCACTTATAGGTTGAGATGTAACTGCAAATTGTGGATATGGAACCACCCAGCCGATTGGGCCCAAGTGGATTGAAAAACGCTATCGGTGTTTGTTGAGGCAGCACGAGAGTGCTCCATTTGGAGGCGAGTGGTTAACCGTGCTAGGAAGCGTCTCCGAATGATAGCACTTGCCTCCTGAGGAGGTGGAATAAGAGCGGGAAGCGTTGTTGAAGATGGAAAGCATAGACAGTGAACTTCACAAGAAGAAAAATGTAACGGCACACAGGAGGCAAGTGAGTAGGTGGATGCTTAGTTTGGAGTAGCCAAGCATATGCAAGAAACGGTAACGATCGAGCACAAATTCGATCAGCAAGACGAAATGCTGTGTTTAGGACTGGCAGGAGAACGGGGCAGAATAGGTATTGATGTTGGACGTCGCTGACTTCAGGGCAAAAGGAGCACTGCGGAGAGGTGAGAAGGGTCATGCGAAACAGTACTGATGGGGCGGGGAGACGAAGGTGAAGAAATTGCCAATGGACATTGAGTTCAAGAGGGGAGGAAAGGGCAGAGGTAGATGCTGTCCAGATGGCTGGGAGAAGAGAAGGAGGAGCAGAATGAACAGAAAGTGGAAGTGCGGGAGGGGAAAGAAGAAGCCAATAAAGAGAAGAGGAGGAGAGAGAAGTAACTAGAACCGGGGAGCTACGAATGAGGAGAAAGAACGGTAGGGAAAGAGGAGCAGAGGGGACCGAGAAGAGACCATCAGGTGAAGCGATTAGTGGAAAGAGGCTCCAAAGCGCTGTGCGAAGAAGAAGATATTCGTTAGCAAGAGTAATGGTTGGAGATAGAAACAATGAAGAAAGGTCTCCAGGTTAGATCAGAAGTTACGAGAGAACGGACAGTTATCACACCAGAGCGGATCCAATGAGGAAAGTAAAAGTAAGGGAGGTTAGGAGGGTGAATAAGAGAAGAGAAGAAGAGAGGTTCATCTAGGAGATCAAGAGTTGAAGAAGGAAATGAACGGAGAAGAGGAAGCGAACGAAAGAGAGAAAGGCCCTCTCGCAGGACAGGAGGGAGGTGGGACGGGAGAAGAGAGTATGCATCCATCTTCAGAAACAGTAGGAAGGTGAAGGATGGGTCACGGAAAGAAGCTAGAACATTCAAGGTAGTGGTAAGGGACGGAACAGTTGAAGTGGCAAGGCGAATGAAATGAATAATACGATGTGTTTTATAAAGGAAAGCTGGATCAGGAAGCTGGATGCCACCCAAAGAGGCTGGCAGATGAAGCGTGGCAGGTTTAACCCAGTGATGTGAAGACCAGATGACGGAAGTTGAGAGGCGAGTGATGGTCATCATTTGTGACACGGGCACAACCGTCGACATCCAAGAGTATTCGCATAGAGAGATAAGTTGTCGACGAACAACGGCTGCTCGTTGACGGAACGATGTGAAAGGGCGGGCCTTACTCCAGTAGGCAGCAGTCCGTTGTATCCGGGGAAGAAGAGCAGTCCAGGTGGCAGATGCAGAAGCCAAGGGCAATCCGACATACGCACCGAGGATCTTCTGTGTAGTGGCTGTCCACTGCGCACCCCAAGGAGCATCGGTGCGGGCAGCCCATGCCCCGCACCACAAGCCAGTACTTTTAGTGGCATTCAGCGCTGCTCCAGATAATGCAACATACTGTTGATATACAGAATACAGGCGATCAAATTGAGATTCATCCCGGACGCAAAAGGTCACATCATCAGCATAGGCGGTGAAAATTATTCGATGATGACGAGTACTAGCCACTGTCGGCGGTAGGACATCCAGGAGTGATCTTCGGGCTGCTAACAGGAAAGGCTCAAAAGCGAGAGCGAATAGCTGGCCGGAGAGCGGACATCCTTGCCGGATGCCTCGCTTAAACGGAATTGGAGCGGTTAGAAATGTGGCCGCTCGAACATGGAAACTGGCGCCCTGATAAAGGGCCAAGAGTGCGGAAGAAAAGGTAGGAGGAAAGCCAAATTGTGAAAGGACAGCAGAGAGATAAAAATGAGAAACGTTATCAAAAGCGGACTTTTGATCCAGATTGAGAAAGGCAAGAGGTTCAGAAAAAGAGCGAGCGAGGAAGTGAAGATGAAGGAGAAGAGAAACGTTAGTGGAAATAGTCCGACCAGGCACAGTGTATGTCTGGTCAGGAGAAATAACGAAAGAGAGAACAGAATTAAGGCGACGGGATAAGAGTTTTGTATAGAACTTATAGTCAGTGTTTAGGATGGAGATAGGGCGCCAGTTTCCAAGATCCAAGAGGTCACCCTTCTTAGGAAGGAGGATGGTGTGTGCCAAAGTAAAGTCGGGCGGTAACGCAGGAGAGGAAAAAGCAGACGAGAAACACGCAGACAGAAAAGGCAGAAGGCACGGTAGAAAAGCACGATAAAAGGACAGAGGAAGGCCGTCAGGTCCAGGAGCGGCATGAGGATTGAGAGTAGCGAACGCCTCGCGGAGTTCGCGAAGAGAGAAAGGAGAGAGTAAAGAAGTAGATAAAGTAGAGGGGACCTGAGGAAGAGAGGAGAGAAGAGGAGAAGCTAATGAGGATGAAGACTGCGTTACCGCACTGTACTTGGCGATGAAATACTGTCTGGTGAAAGTGCATAGCTTCGATGGGTTCGAAGTGATGGAACCATCCTGGAGGCGAAGATGACGCAAAGATGTAGCAGAACGATGTTGAGATTCCAAGGCGGTTAAGTAATCGTGAGAATCAGCTGTAGGGGAGAGATGCAAGAAATGCATCCTGCAGGCTGCATCGGATGCGCGAGGAAGAAGCAAAGCGTGGAGATCTGCCAGATAGCCGGGGTATTGCGGATCATCAAGAGAGAGCATCGACAATAGAGCACGTAGATTCGCAATTTTCATATCGCTCTCATTCCGAGAGGCATGGGAGTAGCGCCGTACAAAAAGGACTAAGTCATGTTTGACACTGAGCCACAGTTGCATCGCGTCGGACGTAGTATCAAGAAGGGGCTGACGTCTTCGGAGGAACTCACGCACAGCAACACAAAATTGTTGATCATCCAGGAGCGAGTCCGGAAAAGTCCATACTCGTTGAGTCCTTGAAGGTGAAGGCGAAACACACACCGACAGACTGACAATACTGTGGTCTGAAGCGGCGGAAGGATGATGGGCAGCAGCTGCGATCGACGGGAGAAGAGCAGTCGAAACATAAAATTTATCCAACCGTGCTGCCGTAGTGCTGCCATGGATGGAAGAGCGCCAGGTAAAAGAGATTTCCGACGGGTGTAGATGCCGGAACGCATCAACCAATTGAAAATCATCAACTAGCTGGGAAATCTGTAATACACGTTGTCTGCGGTATTCTCCAACGGTTGAATTGCGGTCAAGGGCCGGCAACAACGTACAATTGAAATCTCCGCCGATGAGAATATATTCAGACGGTGGGATGCATGACAGCTCTGTACGGAGTGTGGAGAGAAGATCAGGTAACAGACGTTCATCACAGGGGACATATATGTTAAAAACATGATAGGTCACGTTTTCAATGCAAAAGACAGCGACTTGGAGGTTGTCCACATGTAAGGCACGAATCACTGGCGTCGAAATCAGAGGGAGTAGGCGGTGATGGATCCCAAGTGCAAGGCCACCATTCCGTCCAACTCGATAAGCATGGTGAAAATCGTAGGGCCAAGCCCGCCAACGAGAGAACAAAGTGGTAGCAGAGCAATTGGTCTCTTGGAGCAAGAGAAGATCTGCGTGTAGAGGCGCCAAGTCCTCATACACTAGAGCATTTCTAGGAGAAGCAGAGAACCCTCTGCAGTTAAGTGTGACCACCTTGAATCGGTAGGTCCTTCCCAGGTCGACACGCACGTGCGCTGGAATCTGTTATTTTCTTCGCTTGCTTCTTCATTCTGTCAACACTAAATTTGAGATCGGGATAGGAAAGCACAAGATTTCGATACACAGATATCACACTAGAAACTTGGGTTAGAACAGTAGGAAGATCAAGCAAATGACGTGCAACAAACTGATTAAAGAATCTAGGATGTTTATGAGAGCATAATACTTCATATATTTTATGAAGAGAAAGCGGACCTACCGGTATATCCGCCTTCGCTTCAGCTAGGTATCGGAGAAAAGAATCTAGGGAAAGCACTGGGGGTGGAGTCTTAGAACCTGGAATCACAGCAGGGTGTCGACTTGTTCGTGGCGAAGTACGACGTTGAGAGGAGGAGCGGGAAGATGAGTCAACAGAACGACCTCTTGCAGCACCGATGCGAGGAGGGAGCGGAGTCTGCGGAGCACTCCAGGACTCCCGTCGAGCAGGCTTGCTGGTAGTTGTAGGGTCAGAGTGATTGCCAGAAGTGTCACTAGCAGTAGGGCAGTCCATGTCAGTAACTGTACTTGGAGTGTCTTCATCCGATGGAAGATGAAGGTCAGCAGTCAGGTCAGCTGGAGCTGCAAGGAACGTGGGCGGAGCTGTCGGTACCAGATGAGGAAAGTCCTCTGTCAACAATTGTGGGGCAGGACCCCGTGGAGGAAGGCCCGATGGCAGAGCAGGTTGATGAAGTTCTGAAGACACCTCCTTAGAAACGGTAGGGGTGGACGACACAGGGCTGTCACGAGTGACTTTTGGTCCCGAAGACTGAGGTACAGCAGGGCGGCGGAAGCACTCACTACGTTGATGGCCATACGCCTTACAAGTCTGACAATGAAAGGAGGTTAAAACGTCGATGCGTCGGATTTGATCTCCGCATTTTACAGTGAAGAGAGTAGGAAAAGACTTGATATGTTCTTCCGAAGAGAATACTACTCGCGCAACTCGTCGGGCACTTTCAATCGAACGATCATCCTCGTCCTTTGGAGCAGCGGAGTGTGTGGTAATGTTACCCACAACACGACCGGATTGCATAAGAAAAGCACAAAGCAGTTTTCAATTCAGAACCACCAAATCTGGTATACTATCTCGTGGTATTCTAACTTAGACTATAGACGGTTTTGGGAAGCGGTTGCAGAGAGGAGGGGGGTTACAGCCCCCCCCTACAGAATTGCCGTAAGATATAGTTTTCAATTTAGAACTACCAAATTTGGTATATTATCTCATAGCGCTCTAACTTAGACGGTAGACGGTTTTTGGAACGGGTCAGGGGCCCGGTTGGTCAGAGCCCCCACACTACAGTTTTCAATTCAGAACCACCAAATCAGGTATCCTATCTCATAGTACTCTAACTTAGACGGTTGTCGGTTTTTGGAACGGGTCAAGGCCCGGGGAGTCGTAGCCCCCCCCCCCTCCCCCCATACATACAAAATTTTCGTAAAATCTAGTTTTCATTTCAGAACCATCAAATTTAGTATCATGAAACTCTAACTTAGACGCTAGACGGTTTTTGGAAGGGGTTGGAGCCCGCGGGGTCGGACCCCCCTCTCATAAAAAATTTCGTAAAATCTACAATTTTCATCTTAGAACCACCAAATTTGGTATACTATCTTATGGTACTCTAACTTAGACTGCAGACCGTTTTTGGAACGGGTCAAGGCCCGGGGGTCAGAGCCCCCCACATACAAAATTTTCTTAAAAACTACAGTTTTCAATTCAGAACCACCTAATCTGGTATACTATCTCATGGTACTCTAACTTAGACGCTAGACGGTTTTGGGAAGGGGTTGGAGCCGGGGGGGTCAGACTCCCCCGAATAAAAACTTTTTCGTAAAATCTACAGTTTTCAATTTAGAACCACCAAATTTGGTATACTATCTCATGGTACTCTAACTTAGACGCTAGACTGTTTTTGGAAGGGGTTGGAGCCCGCGGGGTCGCCCCCCCTCATAAAAATTTCGTAAAATCTACAGTTTTCATCTTAGAACCACCAAATTTGGTATACTATCTTATGGTACTCTAACTTAGACGGCAGACCGTTTTTGGAACGGGTCAAGACCCGGGGGTCAGAGCCCCCCACATACAAAATTTTCGTAAAATCTAGTTTTCATTTCAGAACCATCAAATTTGAGTATCATGAAACTCTAAATTAGACGCTAGACGGTTTTTGGAAGGGGTTGGAGCCCACGGGGTCGGAGCCCCCCTCTCATAAAAAATTCGTAAAATCTACAGTTTTCATCGTAGAACCACCAAATTTGGTATACTATCTTATGGTACTCTAACTTAGTCGGCAGACCGTTTTTGGAACGGGTCAAGGCCCGGGGGTCAGAGCCCACCACATACAAAATTTTCTTAAAAACTACAGTTTTCAATTCAGAACCACTTAATCTGGTATACAATATCTTATGGTACTCTAACTTAGACGCTAGACGGTTTTTGGAAGGGGTTGGAGCCCGGGGGTCAGACCCCCGAATAAAAACTTTTTCCTAAAATCTACAGTTTTCAATTTAGAACCACCAAATTTGGTATACTATCTCATGGTACTCTAACTTAGACGCTAGACGGTTTTTGAAAGGGTTGGAGCCCGCGGGGTCGGGCCCCCCTCATAAAAATTTCGTAAAATCTACAGTTTTCATCTTAGAACCACCAAATTTGGTATACTATCTTATGGTACTCTAACTTAGACTGCAGACCGTTTTTGGAACGGGTCAAGGCCCGGGGGTCACAGCCCCCCACATACAAAATTTTCGTAAAATCTAGTTTTCATTTCAGAACCATCAAATTTGGTATCATGAAACTCTAAATTAGACGCTAGACGGTTTTTGGAAGGGGTTGGAGCCCGGGAGTAAGAGCCCCCCTCCCATAAAATGCCGCGTAAAATCTACAGTTTTCAATTTAGAACCACCAAATTTGGCATACTCTCTCATGGTACTCTAACTTAGACGGTAGACGGTTTTTGGAACGGGTCGGGCACGGGGTCAGAGACCCCCCGCACATAAATTTTTTTCGTAAAAACTAAAGTTTTCAATTTAGAGCTACCAAATTGGGTATACTATATAATGGTGTTCTAAATTAAACGGTAGACGGTTTTCAGAACGGGTCGGGGCAAGGGTGGTTACCCCCCCCCTACACACAAACTTTCGTAAAATCTATAGTTTTCAATTTAGAACCACCAAATTTTGTATACTATCTCATGGTACTCTAACTTAGACGGTAGAAGGTTTTTGGAACGGATCAAGGCCCGGGGGTAAGACCCCTCCCACATACAAAATTTTCTTAAAATTTTTATTTTTCAATTCAGAACCACCAAATTTTGTGTCATGAAACTCTAACTTAGCGGGAGACGGTTTTTGGAACGGGTCGGGGCTCGGGGGTCGGAGCAAACCCTACTCCCCCTTCCCCGTACAAAATTTTAAATTTCCGTAAAACCTACAGTTTTCAATTTAGAACCACCAAATTTGGAATACTATCTCATTGTATTCTAACTTAGACTGTAGACGGTTTTTGGAAAGGGTCGGAGCCCTGGGTTCAGAGGCTCCCCCCCTCATACGAAATTTCGTAAAATCTAGTTTTCAATTTAGAACCACCAAACTCGGTATACTATATAATGGCACTCTAACTTAGACGGTAGACGGTTTTTGGAACGGGTCGGGGCCCGGGGGTTAGAATGCCCTCCCCGACAAAATTTTCGTAAAATCTACAGTTTTCAAGTTAGAACCACCAAATTTGGTATACTATCTCATGGTACTCTAACTTAGACGCTAGACGGTTTTTGGAATAAGTCAAGGCGCGAGGGGTAAGAGCCCCCACATACAAAATTTTCGTAAAATCTATAGTTTTCACATTAGAACCACCAAATTTGGTATCATGAAACTGTAACTTAGACGGGAGACGGTTTTTGGAACGGATCGGGGCCCGGGCAGTAAGAGCACCCCCATCCCCCCAAAGAATTTTCGTAAAATATACCGTTTTCAACTTAGTACCACCAAATTTGGTATACTATCTTATGGTACTCTGACTTAGACGGTAGAGGGTTTTTGGAACGGGTCGGGCACGGGGTAAGAGCCCCCCCCCCCCATAAAATTTTTTCGTAAAAACTAGTTTTCAATTTAGAACGACCAAATTTGGTATATTATCTCATGGTTCTCTAACTTAGACGGTAGATGGTTTTTTGGAAAGGGTCGGAGCCCGGGGTTCAGAGCCCCCCCCCCCCCATATAGAATTTCTTGAAATCTATAGTTTTCAATTTAGAACCACCAAATTTGGTATACCATATCATGGTACTCTAACTTAGACCGTAGACGAATTTTGGAACGGGTTGGGGGCCGGGGGTTAGATCGTTCCCCCATACAAAATTTTCGTAAAATCTACAGTTTTCAATTTGGAACAACCAAATTTGGTATACTATCTCATGGTACTCTAACTTAGATGGTAGACGGTTTTGGGAACGGGTCAGGCACGGGGTCAGAGCCCTCCCCATAAAAATTTTTCGTAAAATCTACAGTTTTCAATTTAAAACCACCAAATTTGGTATACTATGTCATGGTACTCTAACTGAGAATGCAGGCGATTTTTGGAAACGGTTGGAGACAGGGGTTCAGAGCCCTCCCCCCCCCCCCCATGCCAATTTTTGTAAAACCTACAGTTTCGAATTTAGAACGACCAAATTTAGTACACTCCCTCATTGTATTGTAACTTAGACCGCAGACGGAAAGGGTCGGTGCCCGGTGTGAAGGGGGCCCATTCAAAATTTTCGTAAAAATTACAATTTTTACTCTTAAGAACTGCATCCCAATACAGCACTCCATTACCGCACCTACGGTCTAGGTTAGAGGCCGTAGATAACAATAAAGTGAAAAAATATCCGGTTCATGATGTATTAAAAACACAAATTAATAAACGTTAGCTTTCACCACCAACGGTTGCCTTATCAGGCAGAAATACAATGTACTGTAAATAATGTAAATTCTTTTTTGCTTCGTATAATTAAATTAACTAAATCAAAATATTTAAAATAAGTTTCCTGGAAATTTACGGAAATAGCTTTTTCATTCATTAACTTTCACCCGCTGAACTTGGTGATTTTAGAAATAGTAATATTTACCTGGGAAATACCGGGTACCCCTGCTAGTAAGAACTAAAGATAATGTTACACTTTTAGTCAGGTACAAAACAATAATTAGAAAACCCTAGGACTGGGCCTGTTTAGCAATTTTCAGTGTGCCGTGCTAATTTTCATAATGTTTTCATAGAAGTCCAAGATTTTTGCAATGCGCTTTTCTGAGGTTGGAACTATTAAGCAGACCCTAGGCCTAGAGATTTTTGATAGTTTTCAGTCCTCCGAGCTGATATTTATGTAGTTTTCATAGAAAATAAAATGAATTCTGTTTAAATGTTACTCGAGCACAAAGCATTAATAGCTACGCCCGAGACCTAGGCATATGCATTTACAGTAATTTTTATAATGCTGTGATTATATGAGGTTTGCATGACAAATCAATTTAAGAGTGTTACGCTTATCAAAAATTATTTAAAAGGCCTAGGCCTAGCGGCCAATAATTAGCATTTGGTGCCTAAGTGAAAGCGCAACATTATTAACTTGATTTGTTATGCAAACCTTATAAATACGACCACAGCGATTAAAAGTTACTAAAGAGTTCTTGTAAGTAATATTTTTTGACCGAGTGCAAGTACAATTTACGAAATGTCAACAGGTCAAAATATCTAAAGTAACAATGAAATTTGGAATATTTCTTTTTTCTTTCTTTTTATTTCAGTTTTGACACTTGTATTAAGTTTTAAAAACATATATTTCTCCTATCGTATACCTTCATTGTGCTTTCAACAGAATTTCTTACCATGTTTTGGGTATTTTGTTTCGTGTGGTTGCAGTTTTTTTAATGTTTTGGGCATTTCATTTTGTGAAATCAATTTTACTAGAATATGCAGATTCTGTAGTTCAGTGGTTTGAGGAAAATTATGTTCTTGGAAAATTTTGTGGAAGCAAAAGAAACAATCCAAGCAGAAGCCCTCCGCTGTTCCCGCCAACAATTTGGTCAGTTAGTGAAAACAATTTATTTGGCTTTCCCAGAACACAAAACGAACTTGAAAGATTAGACAGACGCTGGAATACAATTCTGGGAGAGAAAAAACTGTGACTGTACGAAATAATCAGTGAAATTGCGAAAGAGCAGAGAACAACTATGGCTAAAATCGAAAGAGTGATAGCACAGATTCCAACAAATCCACCCAGAAGAGAAACGCTGGCAAGATAAAAAGGAATTCGAACTTCTTTGGTGCACAGAGACAATGTTAACATGCTGGACATTTTAAGAGGAATTTCATATAATTCTACCCTTTACTAAAATGTGCTGGTATTTCTCACTAATTGAATTATACCTTTTACTAACTTGTATTTGAATTTTTCAAGAATGTAATTCCGCCGAAGATGCAAGAATGTAAAACCAACGCAAAATTAAAAAAGACAAAATTTTCAAAATAGCATGTCAAAAACATAAAATGTCAAAAAGTAATCCAAAATGTGAAACATATAAAAATTCAAAATGCAATCCAAAATGTGAAACAAATAAAAATTCAAAATGCAATCACAAGTCACAAGCATTACAAAAATGCGAAACGCTATGTAACAAGCACAACACAAAATTAAAACAAATGCCAAAAAAAAAAAAATGCATACGCTTTGTAAAATGTACAAAATAAAATAAATGCCATATTCACAAGGATTTCATGACGAGTCATGTTAAAAATGAGCTTTTATTTAGACTTCAAATAATAATTACTAGCCTCTACACCTTTTTAAGTCTTTAATAAGTGCAACATCATTAACCTGACTTGTCATCAAACATTATAAATATGACCATAGCATACAATCACTTAAAAGACTTGTAAATGGATGAATTGAGGAATCACCAAGTTCAGCGGGTGAAAGTTAATGGCTGTTTATAGTTTTGTACTCGAGTAAATGCGCAACACAGTAAACTTGACTTTCTCTGAAAATTTTATGTATATGAGCACGGTTGATTGAAAACTGATAAAAGGGCTTAAGGCCTGTTTATTAATTTTTGTGCCTCAGTCAAAACGCAGTACCATAACCTTGGCATGTTATCGAAACCTTATGAATACGTCGGACTAAAAATTCCTAAAAAAGTTTACGCCTAAGGTCTTGTAACTAAAGTTTTGTGACAGGGTAAAACTGCAACATTAATAACTTGACATGTTATGTTAACGTTGTGAATATGAGCACGGCGGATTAAAGATTTCAACAAATAGCCTTCGGGATTAATGTGTTGTAGCTGAGTAAAAATGTAACATCTTTATTTTCTATATAAACCAAACTACGTGCTGAAATGGCCCAACTATATATACGTATACTTCAACCATATACCGAAGCGCTGACAAGGTGAAAACAAAAGTGCAATTTTGTACGGTCTCCTAACATTTTATGGCCAGCCTACATGGAAGTGGACACCTTGATATCAAAAACATACTTTTTGTACGGTCCACAACAAATAGCAATGGACACGTCGCAATCTTTGGGGGGGGGGGGTTAACGACCACCGTGATCAATTCAGTGGGCTATAAGCAGTCGGACATTCCCAATTTTGGGCCACTGGTTCCTGGGAAGGGGGACAGCCAGTGCCAGAAGTCAAGCACAACGTCCATGATTCACCGGGATTTGAACCAGGATCCTTCTCGACAAGTGGTCAGAAGCCAGCGCCTAGATCACTCCGCCGCCGTAGCGGCACACGTTGAAATGTATTTTTCATACGGCCCCTAACGCTCTTATGGACATACTAGATTGAACTGGACGCAAATAAATCATTAATATAATTTGTACTAGCAGGGATACCAGTTATTTGCCAGGTAAATATTACTATTTGTGGAATCACCAAGTTCAGCGGGTGAAAGTTAATGAATGAAAAAGATATTCCTGCAATTTTCCAGTAAACTTATTTTAAATTTTTTGATTTAGTTAATTTAATTTTGCGAAACAAAAAAAGAAAGAAAAAGGAATGGGAATACTTACCTTCTAGGAGACATCTACAGAACTGCCGTACATCTGGCGTGTGCTTCTGTGAATCCCGCGACACAGAAATGCAATGTACCTATGTGATGTCGCATGCATACGACTTCACATTGGCATTGATCATCAAAGGAATGGGAATACTTACCTTCTAGGAGACATCTATAGAACTGCCGTACATCTGGCGTGTGCTTCTGTGAATCCCGCGACACAGAAATGCAATGTACCTATGTGATGTCGCATGCATACGACTTCACATTGGCATTGATCATCTTTTTCTTACCGTTTTGAATTTTGAATATCTGGAACTCTCTGTTTACATTACATTATATTTCTTTCTGATAAGCCGTTCGTTGGTAGTGAAAGCTAAACTATATAGATTTGTGTTTTTAATACACCATTAAACGCATATTTTTGCACTTTATTGTTATCTACAGTCCCTAACTTAGACCGTAGGTTAGTTAGTTGGTTGGTTGGTTGATGGTTTATGGTGCAAGGCCCTCAAAGGGCCAAAGAGCGCCTTAGAACGTAAATAGGGTATTCTTAAGAGTAAAAAACGGAACTTTTTACGAAAATTTTGCATGGGGCTACCTTGACCCGGGCCCCGACCCCTTCCAAAAACCGTCTACCGTCTAAGTTAGATAACCATAAGTAGTATACCAAATCTGGTTGTCCTAAATTGAAAACTGTAGATTTTACGAAATTTTTATGAGGAGGGGAGGGGCTCTCACCCCGGGGTTCCAACCCCTTCCAAAAACCGTCTAGCGTCTAAGTTAGAGTACCATGAGATAGTATGCCAAATTTGGTGGTTCTAAATTGAAAACTGTAGATTTTACGAAAAACTGTTTATTCGGGGGGGTCTGACCCCCGGGCTCCAACCCCTTCCAAAAACCGTCTAGCGTCTAAGTTAGAGTACCATGAGATATTATACCAGATGGTGGTTCTGAATTGAAAACTGTAGTTTTTAAGAAAATTTTGTATGTGGGGGGCTCTGACCCCCGGGCCTTGACCCGTTCCAAAAACGGTCTGCAGTCTAAGTTAGAGTACCATAAGATAGTATACCAAATTTGGTGGTTCTAAGATGAAAACTGTAGATTTTACGAAATTTTTATGAGGGGGGGGGGCACGACCCCGCTGGCTCCAACCCCTTTCAAAAACCGTCTAGCGTCTAAGTTAGAGTACCATGAGATAGTATACCAAACTTGGTGGTTCTAAATTGAAAACTGTAGATTTTGCGAATTTTTATGAGGGGGGCCCTTACCCCGGGCTGCAACCCCTTCAAAAAATCGTCGAGCGTCTAAGTTAGAGTACCATGCGATAGTATGCCAGATTTGGTGGTTCTGAATTGAAAACTGCAGTTTTTAAGAAAATTTTGTATGTGGGGGCTCTGACCCCCGGGCCTTGATCCGTTCCAAAAACGGTCTACTGTCTAAGTTAGAGTACCATAAGATAGTATACCAAATTTGGTGGTTCTAAGATGAAAACTGTAGATTTTACGAAATTTTTATGAGGGGGGGGGCACGACCCCGCGGGCTCCAACCCCTTTCAAAAACCGTCTAGCGTCTAAGTTAGAGTACCATGAGATAGTATACCAAATTTGGTGGTTCTAAATTGAAAACTGTAGATTTTACGAAAAAGTTTTTTTCGGGGTGGGTCTGACCCCCGGGCTCCAACCCCTTTCAAAAACCGTCTAGCGTCTAAGTTAGAGTACCATGAGATAGTATACCAAATTTAGTGGTTCTAAATTGAAAACTGTAGATTTTAGGAAAAAGTTTTTATTCGGGGGTCTGACCCCCGGGCTCCAACCCCTTCCAAAAACCGTCTAGCGTCTAAGTTAGAGTACCATGAGATAGTATACCAGATTAGGTGGTTCTGAGTTGAAAACTGTAGTTTTTAAGAAAATTTTGTATGTGGGGGGGCTCTGACCCCCGGGCCTTGACCCGTTCCGAAAACGGTCTGCCGACTAAGTTAGAGTACCATAAGATAGTATACCAAATTTGGTGGTTCTAAGATGAAAACTGTAGATTTTACGAAATTTTTTATGAGAGGGGGGGGGGGTCCGACCCCGCGGGCTCCAACCCCTTTCAAAAACCGTCTAGCGTCTAAGTTAGAGTACCATGAGATAGTATACCAAATTTGGTGGTTCTAAATTGAAAACTGTAGTTTTTAAGAAAATTTTGTATGTGGGGGGCTCTGACCCCCGGGCCTTGACCCGTTCCGAAAACGGTCTGCCGACTAAGTTAGAGTACCATAAGATAGTATACCAAATTTGGTGGTTCTAAGATGAAAACTGTAGATTTTACGAAATTTTTTATGAGAGGGGGGGGTCCGACCCCGCGGGCTCCAACCCCTTCCAAAAACCGTCTAGCGTCTAAGTTAGTTTCATGATACCAAATTTGATGGTTCTGAAATGAAAACTAGATTTTACGAAAACTTTGTATGTATGGGGGGAGGGGGGGGCTCTGACTCCCCGGGCCTTGATCCGTTCCAAAAACAGACAACCGTCTAAGTTAGAGTACTATGAGATAGGATACCTGATTTGGTGGTTCTGAATTGAAAACTGTAGTGTGGGGGCTCTGACCAACCGGGCCCCTGACCCGTTCCAAAAACCGTCTACCGTCTAAGTTAGAGCGCTATGAGATAATATACCAAATTTGGTAGTTCTAAATTGAAAACTATATCTTACGGCAATTCTGTAGGGGGGCTGTAACCCCCTCCTATCTGCAACCGCTTTCCAAAACCGTCTACAGTCTAAGTTAGAATACCACGAGATAGTATACCAGATTTGGTGGTTCTGAATTGAAAACTGTAGATTTTACGAAAATTTTGTATATGGGGGGCTCTGACCAACCGGGCCCTGCCCCGTTCCAAAAACCGTTTACCGTCTAATATTTTTAGTGCCAAAGAAAAACGTAATATTCCTATCCTGTCTGCGTGTCCGAACTTTATAAATTTGATCAGGGAGCAAGACGTTCGAAATCGTACGTTTTCCTGCATTCGTTTTGTATGTAACCAAAATCTGTAAACGCGACGAATTGACGTAGTCGACGAATTTGTCCGCGACGAATTGACGCAGTCGACGAATTGACGCGCGACGAATTAACGCGCGACGAATTGACGCAGTCGACGAATTGACGCGCGACGAATTGACGTAGGCGACGAATTGACGCGCGACGAATCGTCGCAGTCGACGAATTGACGCAGTCGACGAATTGACGCACGCGACGAATTGACGTAGAACCATTTGAAATGACTTCAAAACGATACAATCGCACTTATCTCAGAAACTAATAGCAATAGGAAAACCGTACTTCACCAGTTAAAGGAGTTTATAAACACAAACAAGATTATGTTGTTAAATCCGGAACACGTGTTTTAGATTTGGAATTGTTGTCGATTTTGTCATTTTAGCAAATCGTCAGCGTTTTTGACCGTGCGAAATGACTTCAAAACCATATAGTCTCAATTATCTCCGAAACTAATAACAATAGAAAAACCCTACTACAGAACTTGGGGTACTTTATAAACGCAAACAAGGCTATGTTGTTAATTCCGGATTAGCTGTTTTAATTTTGAGGTTATTTTCGCAGTGTTTTTTTGGTAAATTTTCAGTGTTTTTGACCGTGCGAAATGACCTCAAAACGATACAGTCGCACTTATCTCAGAAACTAATAGAAATAAGAAAACTGTACTGCACCACTGAGGGTTGCTTACAATTGAAAACAAGACTATGCAGTTAAATCCGGAATAACTGTTTTAGTTTTGAAGTTATATTCTATGGTGTCTTTTTGGCAAATTTTTTAGCGTTTTTGACAGTGAGAAATGACTTCAAAACGATATAGTCTGAATTATTTCCGAAACTAATAATAATAGAAAAACCTTTCTGCAGCACTTTAAGTTCTTTATTAACGCAAACACGGCTATGTAGTTAATTTCAGATTAGCTGTTCTAATTTTGAGGTTATTGTCGATGGTGTATTTTTGGCAAATTTTCAGCGTTTCTGACCGTGAGAAATGACTTCAAAAACATATAGTCTCATTTATCTCGGAAGCTAATAGAAATAGGAAAACAGTACTGCAACACGTAGGACAATTTGTAAACGCAAACAAGATTCTGTTGTTAAATCCAGAATGCCTGTTTTAGTTTTGGATTTGTTGTCGATGGTGTCATTGTGGCAAATATTCAGCGTTTTAGATCGTGCAAAATGACTTCAAAACCAGATAGTCTCATTTATCTCGGAAACTAATAGCTATAGAAAAACCGCACTACACCACTTAGGGAAGTTTACAAACGCAAACAAGACTATGTCCTTAAATCCGGAATAGCACTTTTAGTTTTGTTGTTATTGTCGATGGTGTATTTTTGGGAAATTTTCAGCGTTCTTGACCGTGCGAAAAGACTTCAAAACCAAATAGCCTCAATTTCCTCCCTAACTATCAGCAATAGGAAAACCGTACTTCACCACTTAGGGCAGTTTAAAAACGCAAACAAGATTATGCAGTTAAATCCGGTATAGCTGTTTTAGTTTTGAAGTTATATTCGATGGTGTCTTTTTGGCAAATTTTCAAGGTTTTTCACAGTGCGAAATGACTTCAAAACGATATTGTCTGAATTACCTCCAAAAGTAATAGTAATAGGAAAACCGTACTGCACCACGTAGGGTAATTTATAAACGCAAACAAAACTATGCAGTTAAATCCAGAATAGCTGTTTTAGTTTTGAAATTATATTAGATGGTGTCTTTTTGGCAAATTTTCAGCGTTTTTGATTGTGCGAAATGACTTCAAAACAATATAGTCTGAATTATCTCCGAAACTAATATCAACAGGAATACCGTACCTCACCAGTTAGGGGAGTTAATAAACGCAAACATGATTATGTAGTAAAATCCGAAATACGTGTTTTAGTTTTTGAAGTTATTGTCGATGGTGTGCTCTCAGCAAATCGTCAGCGTTTTTGACCGTGCGAAATGACTTCAAAACAATATAGTCTCAATTATCTCCGAAACTAAGAGAAATAGGAAAACCGTACTGCACGCACCACTTAGGGTTGTTTATAAATGCAAACAAGACTATGCAGTTAAATCCGGAATAGCTGTTTTAATTTTGGAGTTATTGTCGATGGTGTCCTTTTGGCAAATTTTCAGCGTTTTTCATAGTGTGAAATGACTTCAAAATGATATAGTCTCAATTAAATCCAAAACTATTAGAAATAGGAAAACCGCACTTCACTAGTTTTTGTAGTTTATAAAGAGCAACAAGATTATGTAGTTAAATCCTGAATACGTGTTTTAGTTTTGGAGTTATGTCGATGGTGTCTTTGTAGCAAATTTTGAACGTTTTTGACCTTGTGAAATAACTTCAAAACGATATAGTCTCAATTATCTCCGAAACTAATAGCAAAAGGAAAACCGTACTGCACCACTTAGGGTAGTTTATAAGCGCAAACAAGACTGGGCAGTTAAATCCGGAAGAGCTGTTGTAGTTTTGGAGTTATTGTCGATGGTGTCTTTTTGGAAATTTTCAGCGTTTTTGACCGTGTGAAATGATTTGAAGTCAATGAAGTCTGAATTTTCTCTTAAAAAAAACCCCTACTGCAGCACTTTGGGTACTTTTTAAACACAAACAAGGCTATCTATTTAATTCCGGATTAGCTGTTTGAATTTTAAAGTTATTGTCGATGGTGTATTTTGGGCAAATTTTCAGCGTTTCTGGTAGTGCAAAATGTCTTCAAAACCATATAGTCTCAATTATCTTCGAAACTAATAGCAACAGGAAAACCATACTTCACAACTTATGGTAGTTTATAAACGGAAATAAGGCTATGTAGTTAAATCTGGAATTGCTGTTTTAGTTTTGGAGTTGTAGTCGAAGGTGACTTTTTGGCAAATTACAGCAATTTTGACCGTGCAAAATGACTTCAAAACGCTACGGTCGCACTTATCTCAGAAAGTAGTAGCAAAAAGAAAACGGTACTGCACCACTTAGGGTAGTTTATAAACGCAAACAAGGCTATGCAGTTAAATCCAAAATAGCTGTTTTACTTTTGCAGTTACATTCGATGCTGTCCTTCTGGCAAATTTTCAGCATTTTTAACCGTGCGAAATGACTTCAAAACGATATAGTCTGAATTATCTTCGAAACCAATAGTAACAGGAAAACCGTACTTCACCAGTAAGGGTAGTTTACAAACGCAAACAAGTCCATGTACTTGAATCCCGAATAGCTGTTTTAGTTTTGGAGTTGTTGTCATAGTTGTCTTTGTGGCAAATTTTCATCGTCTGTGACCATGCATAGACGTCAAAGAGATATAGTCTGAATTATCTCTGAAACTAATAACAATAGAGAAAACCTACCGACGCACTTAGGGTACATAAAAAACCCAAACATGGCTATGCAGTTAATTCCGGAATAACTGTTTTAGTTTTGGAATTATCGTAGATGGTGTCTTTTTGGCAAATTTTCAGCAAATTTTCTAACAGTGCGAAATGGCTTCAAAACGATACAGTCGCACTTATCTCAGAAACTAATAGCAATAGAAAAACTGTACTACACCACTTATGGTAGTTTATAAACGGAAATAAGACTATGTAGTTAATTAAGGATTAGCTGCTTCAATTTAGAAGTTATTGTCGATGGTGTATTTTTGGCAAATTTTCATCGTTTGTGACAGTGCGAAATGACTTCAAAACAAAATAGTCTGAATGATCTCCGAAACTAATAGCAACTGAAAAACACTTACTTCAGCACTTAGGGTACTTTATAAACGAAAACAAGGCTATCCGGAGTAGCTGCTTTAATTTTGAAGTTATTGATGATGCTGTGTTTTTGGCAAATTTTCAGCGTTTCTGACCGTGCGAAATGGCTTCAAAACGATATAGTCTGAATTATCTCTGAAACTAATATCAACATGAATACCGTACTTTACCAGTTAGGGGACTTCATAAACGCAAACATGATTATGCAGTTAAATCCGAAATACGTGTTTTAGTTTTGGAGTTATTCTCGATGGTGTGCTTTCAGCAAATCATCAGCGTTTTTGACAGTGCGAAATGACTTCAAAACGATATAGTCTAAATTATCTCCGAAACTAATATCAACAGGAATACCGTACTTCACCAGTTAGGGGTGTGCATAAACGCAAACATGATTATGTAGTAAAATCCGAAATACGTGTTTTAGTTTTGAAGTTATTGTCGATGGTGTGCTCTCAGCAAATCGTCAGCGTTTTTGACCGTGCGAAATGACTTCAAAACAATATAGTCTCAATTATCTCCGAAACTAATAGAAATAGGAAAACCACACTTCACTAGTTTTTGTAGTTTATGAAGAGCAACAAGATTATGTAGTTAAATCCTTAATACGTGTTTTAGTTTTGGAGTTATGTCGATGGTGTCCTTGTAGCAAATTTTCAACGTTTTTGACCGTGTGAAATAACTTCAAAACGATATAGTCGCAATTATCTCCGAAACTAATAGCAAAAGGAAAACCGTACTGCACCACTTAGGGTAGTTTATAAACGCAAACAAGACTATGCAGTTAAATCCGGAAGAGCTGTTGTAGTTTTGGAGTTATTGTCGATGGTGTCTTTTTGGAAATTTTCAGTCTTTTTGACCGTGTGAAATGATTTGAAGTCGATTAAGTCTGAATTTGCTTTGAAAAAAAACCCTTACTCCAGCACTTTGGGTACTTTTTAAACGCAAACAAGGCTATCTATTTGATTCCGGATTAGCTGTTTGAATTTTAAAGTTATTGTCGATGGTGTATTTTGGGCAAATTTTCAGCGTTTCTGGTAGTGCAAAATGTCTTCAAAACCATATAGTCTCAATTATCTTCGAAACTAATAGCAACAGGAAAACCATACTTCACGACTTATGGTAGTTTATTAACGGAAATAAGGCTATGTAGTTAAATCTGGAATTGCTGTTTTAGTTTTGGAGTTGTATTCGATGGTGTCTTTTTGGCAAATTACAGCAATTTTGACCGTGCGAAATGACTTCAAAACGCTACAGTCACACTTATCTCAGAAAGGAAAACCGTACTGAAACACTTAGGGTGGTTTATAAACTCAAACAAGACTACGCAGTTAAATCCAGAACAGCTGTTTTACTTTTGCAGTTACATTCTAAGCTGTCATTCTGGCAAATTTTTAGCGTTTCTAACAGTGCGAAATGACTTCAAAACGATACAGTCGCATTTATCTCAGATACTAATAGCAATAGGAAAACTGTACTGCACCACTTATGGTAGTTTATAAACGGAAATAAGACTATGTAGTTAAATCCGGAATACCTGTTTTAATTTTGGATTTGTTTTTGATGGTGTCTTTTTGTCAAATATTCAGCGTTTTTGACAGTGCGAAATGACTTCAAAACGATATAGTCTGAATTATCTCCAAAACTAATAGCAATTGAGAAACCTACTGCAGCTCTTAGGAAACTTTATAAACGCAAACAAGGCTATGTAGTTTATTCTGGAGTAGCTGATTTAAATTTGAAGTTATTGATGATGGTGCGTTTTTGGTAAATTTTCAGCGTTTCTGTCAGTGCAAAATGGCTTCAAAACCATATATTCTCAATTATCTTCGAAACTAATAACAATAGGAAAACTATACTTCACGACTTATGGTAGTTTATAAACGGAAATAAGGCTATGTAGTTAAACCGGAATTGCTGTTTTAGTTTTGGAGTTATATTTGATGGTGTCTTTTTGGCAAATTTCCAGCGATTTCGACAGTGCGAAATGACTTCAGAACGCTACAGTCGCACTTATCTCAGAAAGAAGTAGCAATACGAAAACCGTACTGCACCACTTAGGGTAGTTTTTAAACGCAAACAAGACTAGGCAGTTAAATCTAGAATAGCTGTTTTACTTTGGAAGTTCCTTTCGATGATGTCTTTCTGGCAAATTTTCAGCGTTTTTGACAGGGCGAAATGACTTCAAAACGATACAGTCTGAATTATCTCCGAAACTAATATCAACAGGAATACCGTACTTCACCAGTAAGGGGAGTTCACAAACGCAAACATGATTATGTAGTAAAATACGAAATACGTGTTTTAGTTTTGGAGTTATTGTCGATGGTGTGCTCTCAGCAAATCGTCAGCGTTTTTGACCGTGCGAAATGACTTCAAAACCATAGAGTTTAAATTATCTCCGAAACTAAGAGAAATAGGAAAACCGTACTGCACCACTTAGAGTTGTTTATAAATGCAAACCAGACTATGCAGTTAAATCCGGAATAGCTGTTTTAGTTTTGGAGTTATTGTCGATGGTGTCCATTTGGCAAATTTTCAGTGTTTTTCACCGTGCGAAATGACTTAAAAATGATATCATCATCATCATCATTGTCAACCATTATCAATCCACTGCTGGACGAAGGTCTCCCCAAGTTTCCTCCACAACGGTCTGTCTTGTGCCAGTCTCCTCCATGTCACCCCTGCATACTTTCGAATTTCATCCACCCATCTCCCATGTGGTCTTCTTCTGGGTCTTTTCCTGTCCCTTGGAATCCAATGTAAAATTTCGGCTGTCCATCGATGATCTGTCCTTCTGGCAGTATGTCCAGCCCATTGCCATTTCAGGGATTTAACTCTGATCATGATGTCTTCCACTCCTGTCATTTTTCGGATCCACGAGTTCCTCTTCTTATCTCTCCTGGTTACACCAAGTATGCACCTCTCCATGCTTCTTTGAGTTGTCTGCAGCCTTTGTATGTCTCTTTTAGTTAAGGTCCACGTCTCTGCACCATACGTAAGCACTGGAAGGATGCATTGATCAAACACTTTTCTTTTAAGACATAATGGCATATTGCTCTTGAAAATTAGGCTGTTTCTTCCAAAAGCTCTCCAGGCAAGTTTTGTACGCCGATTAATTTCTTCATCAATGTGAACCTCACTTGATATCTGCTGTCCAAGATAAACGTACGTGTCTGTTATCTCCAGCTTTTCTCCATTAATCGATAAATCTTCATTTCTTGGAAAAGCATTGAACATCACTTTTGTCTTCTGAAAGTTCATTTTTAATCCCACTTCTTTACTCTTGTCAGCAAGTTCCTGGATCATACTCTGCAGCTCTGATGGGGTAGTTGCAAAAATGACTACGTCATCAGCAAAACGAAGGTGGGTTAGATAATCTCCATTAATCTTTATCCCCTTGTTTTCCCAGCTCAGCGACTGAAAAACACCCTCCAATGTGGCATTAAAGAGCTTCGGAGATATGGTGTCACCTTGTCTCACTCCCTTTCCAATTTTTACGTGTGTTGTATTTTCAAACAGCCTAATCTTTGCACTTGCATTTTCATAGATGTTATTAATAATATTAATGTATGCATCTTCAATACCGCAGGTTTTCAGAGCCATTGTAACTGCTGATGGTTTCACCGAATCAAAGGCTTTTTCATAATCGATAAAAGCCATGCACAATGGAAGTTCATATTCCCTCGCTCTTTCAATTAGTTCTCTCAGCACGTGGATATGATCTATTGTGCTGTAGCCACTCCTGAATCCAGCTTGTTCTCTCGATTGAGCCATGTCCAGTGTTACCTTCAAGCGGTGTGAAAGAACTTTAGTGAAGATTTTATAAACTACTGATAGGAGGCTGATAGGTCTGTAGTTTCCGAGATCCTCAATGTCACCTTTCTTATGTAGCAGGATCATTGTAGCGGTGTTCCAATCCTCAGGAATCTTTCCTTCATTAAGGCATCGAGTGAAAATTTGGGCGAGTACTGTTTCGATTTCTCCACTTGCTTCTTTTATGATGTCTACAGTAATTCCATCTTCTCCTGGAGCTTTTCCTCGCTTCATGTTCTTGATTGTATGTGCAACTTCTGCTGGAAGGACTGGAGGAACTATGGTACTGGTATCTTTCATGATGTCTGGAGTGCATATGTCATCCCTTTCATATAATTTGGAGTAGAAATCTTTCACTCTTGTCAAAATTTCGCCTCTATTTCTTGTTACAGAACCATCTTCTTTTCTCAGTGCCATAATCTGTTTTCTTCCCTTACTGAGATGTCCCTTTGCTATCTTTAGGCTTTGGTTGTTTTCAATTGCTTTCCTCACTAGATCACAGTTGAATTTCCTTACGTCTTCAGTGATACTTTTTCTTACTGTCTTGCATAGCTCTATATATTCCACTTTGGAAGTCACGTCTTCTTTAGTTGTCCTCATCTCTCTTCTTTTTGCATCAACATTTTGGTTTTTCCTGATAATTTGTTCACATGCAACTTGTTCTTAGACCGAGCTAATTTTGTTGCTGTTTCCATAAGAGCTTTGGTTACTTTTCTGTTAACTTCAGAGATGTCCACTTCTTCCGATGTTAGGCCTTCTAAAGCAGAGAACCTGTTCTTCAGTTCTAACTTGAAGGTATTATGGTGTTTTTTAAGGTTGGTTATGTCAATATATTTTGTTTGTCTTATGAGCTTGCCACGTTCAAGTTTAGTGTTGAGGTGCATCTTACATCTCACCAATCTATGGTCACTACCTGTGTTGAACTTGTTTAGCACACTGCAGTCTTCTATGACGAATTTTTTGTTACACATAATAAAATCAATTTCACTTGTTGTCCCATTTGGATGTCTCCATGTCCATTTCCTGTGTGGCTTTTTCTTGAAGAAGGAGTTCAAGATGAAAAACCCTTCTGCCTCTGCAAACTCAACGAGAGTATTTCCACGCTGGTTTCTGTTGCCGTGACCGAATTTACCTACTGAAGTTTCATTCTGTTGCCGTTGCCCTATTTTTGCATTGAAATCTCCCATAATTATTTTCAAGTGCTGCTTACCTTTATTATTTAGATGACAAATTTCCTCATAAAATTCTTCAATTTCTTCTTCAGGATGACTTGTGGTGGGTGCATAAGTTTGAATAATCTGAGCCTGGTATCTTTTCGAGAGTTGGATAACAAGTCGTGCAGCTCTGTCAGAGGAACTTTCAACTTCTACAACTTTATCCTTCAGTTTCTTGTTTATTATAAATCCAACACCACTAGTTCTGCCAGTATCTGTCCCACGATAGTAGAAGAGATGTCCACTTTTCAGTTCGATGAGATCTTCTCCTTTTCTCCTTACCTCACTTAGCCCCACGATGTCCCACTTGATCCTTTGTAGTTCCTCTTCCAATTCAAGAAGCCTTGAATCAGAAGATAGGGAGCGTCCATTGTAAGTAGCCAAGGTCAGCATCAGATGGCAGCCTAGTCCGGTCCTCCGGTGATTCTTAGCACCCTCTGCCTTCATGTCGCACTGGCCGCTGCCTTGGCCAGGTACATTCCAGCTGCCGGAGACTGAGGGCCAAGATTTAAGTTGTGGAATCATTTTGGAGGGGTTTGGCCATAACTCACCACGCTGGCCAAGCGGGTTGGTGAGTGTGGGATAGAATTTCCTCTAATCCCGATGGTATAGTTATACCGCTATGGGCGGTCGTCAGAGCCCCTTTAGTGGGAACAGGATGCACCACGAGAAGGCGGGGTTGACATTTGTCAAGGAGATTCTGTGATGTTAAATCCAAAACTAATAGAAATAAGAAAACCGCACTTCACTAGTTTTTGTAGTTTTTTTTTTTGATTGGAGGTTTAACGACCACCGTGAGCAACTCAATGGGCTATAAGCAGTCCCCGTCCCTAATTTAGGGTCACTGGTTCCAGGGAAGGGAGAGAGCCACTACCGTAAGACAAACACAACATCCATGCCTGACCGGGATTCGAACCCGGACCCCGTACGGACGAATGATCAGAGGCCAACGCCTTAGACTACTGCGCCACCGGGGCGGGTTTTTGTAGTTTATAAAGAGCAACAAGATTACGTAGGTAAATCCTGAATACGTGTTTTAGTTTTGGAGTTATGTCGATGGTGTCCTTGTAGCAAATTTTTAACGTTTTTGACCGTGCGAAATAACTTCAAAACGATATAGTCTCAATTATCTCCGAAACTAATAGCAAAAGGAAAACCGTACTGCACCACTTAGGGTAGTTTATAAACGCAAACAAGACTATGCAGTTAAATCCGGAAGAGCTGTTGTAGTTTTGGAGTTATTGTCGATGGTGTCTTTTTCGAAATTTTCAGCGTTTTTGACCGTGTGAAATGATGTGAATTCAATTAAGTCTGAATTTTCTCTGAAAAAAAAACCCCTACTGCAGCACTTTGGGTACTTTTTAAACGCAAACAAGGCTATCTATTTAATTCCAGATTAGCTGTTTGAACTTTAAAGTTATTGTCAATGGTGTATTTTGGGCAAATTTTCAGCGTTTCTGGTAGTGCAAAATGTCTTCAAAACCATATAGTCTCATTTATCTTCGAACCTAATAGCAACAGGAAAACCACACTTCACGACTTATGGTAGTTTATAAACGGAAAAAGGGCTATGTAGTTAAATCCGGAATTGCTGTTTTAGTTTTGGAGTTGTAATCGATATTGTCTTTTTGGCAAATTACAGCAATTTTGACCGTGCGAAATGACTTCAAAACGCTACAGTCGCACTTATCTCAGAACGTAGTAGCAAAAGGAAAACCTTTCTGCACCACTTAGGGTAGTTTATAAACGCAAACAAGACTATGCAGTTAAATCCAGAATAGCTGTTTTACTTTTGCAGTTACATTCGATGCTGTCTTTCTGGCAAATTTCCAGCGTTTTTGACCGTGCGAAATGACTTTAAAACGATATAGTCTGAATTATCTGTGAAACCAATAGTAACGGGAAAACCGTGCTGCACCACTTTGGGTAGTATATAAACGCAAACAAGACTACGCAGTTAAATTCAGAATAGCTGTTTTACTTTTGCAGTTACATTCGATGCTGTCTTTCTGGCAAATTTTCTGCGTTTCTAACAGTGCGAAATGACTTGAAAACGATACAGTCGCACTTATCTCAGATACTAATAGCAATAGGAAAACTGTACTGCACCACGTATGGTAGTTTATAAACGGAAATAAGACTATGTAGTTAAATCCGGAATACCTGTTTCAATTTTGGATTTGTTTTCGATGGTGTCTTTTTGTCAAATATTCAGCGTTTTTGACGGTGCGAAATGACTTCAAAACGATATAGTCTGAATTATCTCCGAAAGTAATAGCAATTCAAAAGCCTACTGCAGCATTTAGGGTACTTATAAACGCAAACAAGGCTATGTAGTTTATTCCGGAGTAGCTGATTTTATTTTGAAGTTATTGATGATCTTGTGTTTTTGGCAAATTTTCAGCATTTCTGACCGTGCGAAATTGCTTCAAAACGAAATATTCTGAATTATCTCCGAAACTAATGGCAATAGGAAAACCATACTGCACCACTTATGGTTGTTTATAAACGGAATTAAGGCTTTGTAGTTAAATCTGGAATAGCTGTTTTACTTTAGAAGTTGCTTTCGATTATGTCTTTCTGGCAAATTTTCAGCGCTTTTGACAGTGCGAAATGACTTCAAAACAATATAGTCCGAATTATCTCCGAAACCGAAAGTAACAGGAAAACCGTACTTCACCAGTAACGGTAGTTTACAAACGCTAACATGACTATGTACTTAAATCCCGAATAGCTGTTTTAGTTTGGGAGTTGTTGTCAATGGTGTCTTTTTGGCAAATTTTCATCGTCTGTGACCGTGCATAATGACTTCAAAGCCATATAGTCTAAATTATCTCCGAAACTAATAGTAATAGAAAAACCCTACTGCAGCACTTAGGGAACTTAATAAAACCCAAACAAGGTTATGCATTTAATTCCTTAATAACTGTTTTAGTTTTGGAGTTATTGCCGATGGTGTCTTTTTGGCAAATTTTCAGCGTTTCTAACAGTGCGAAATGGCTTCAAAACGATGCAGTCGCACTTAATTCAGAAACTAATAGCAATAGGAAAACTGTACTTAACCACTTATGGTAGTTTATAAACGGAACTAAGACTATGAAGTTAAATCCGGAATAGCTGCATTAGTTTTGAAGTTATATTCAATGGTGTATTTTTGTCAAATATTCAGCGTTTTTGAGCGTGCGAAATGATTTGAAAACGATTAAGTCTGAATTTTCTCCGACACTAATAGCAACAGAAAAACTATACTTCAACAGTTAGGGTAATTTATAAACGCAAACAAGATTGTGTAGTTAAATTCGGAATACGTGTTTTACTTTTGTAGTTATTGTCGATGGTGTCCTTTTAGCAAATTTACAGCGTTTCTGACTGTGCGAAATGACTTCAAAACGATATAGTCTGAATTATCGCCGAAACTAATAGCAATAGAAAAAACCTACTGCTCCACTTAGGGTACTTTCTAAACGCAAACAAGCCTATGTAGTTAATTCCGAATTAGCTGTTTTAGTTTCAAAGTTATTGTCGATGCCGTATTTTTGGCAAATTTTGTGCCTTTCTGCCAGTGCGAAATGACTTCAAAACCGTATAGTCTCAATTATCTCTGAAACTAATAGAAATAGGAAAACCGTACCAAACAAGGTTATGTAGTAAAATCCGGAATTGCTGTTTTAGTTTTGGAGTTATATTCGACAGTGTCTTTTTGGCAAATTTCCAGCGTTTTTGACCGTGCGAAATGATTTCAAAACGATATAGTCGCACTTATCCGGATTAGCTGTTTGAATTTTAAAGTTATTGTCGATGGTGTATTCTGGGCAAATTTTCAGCGTTTCTGGTAGTCAGTCAGAACTGTACTGCACCACGTATGGTAGTTTATAAACGGAAATAAGACTATGTAGTTAAATCCGGAATACCTGTTTTAAATTTGGATTTGTTTTCGATGGTGTCTTTTTGTCAAATATTCAGCGTTTTTGACCGTGCGAAATGACTTCAAAACGATATAGTCTGAATTATCTCCGAAACTAATAGCAATTGAGAAACCTACTGCAGCTCTTAGGGTACTTTATAATTGCAAACAAGGCTATGTAGTTTATTCTGGAGTAGCTGATTTAATTTTGAAGTTATCGATGATGGTGTGTTTTTGGCAAATTTTCAGCATTTCTGACCGTGCGAAATTGCTTCAAAACGATATAGTCTGAATTATCTCCGAAACTAATAGCAATAGGAAAACCATACTGCACCACTTATGGTAGTTTATAAACGGAATTAAGGCTATGTAGTTGAATCCGGAATTTCTGTTTTAATTTTGTAGTTATATTCGATTTTGTCTTTTTGGCAAACTTCCAGCGTTTTTGACCATGCGAAATGACTTCAAAACGATAGAGTCGCACTTATCTGGGAAACTAATAGCAATAGGGAAACCGTACTGCACCACTTAGGGTAGTTTAAAAACGCAAACAAATCTATGCAGTTAAATCCGGAATAGCTGTTATAGTTATGGAGTTATTTCCGATGGTATCTTTTTGGAAATTTTCTGCGTTTTTGACCGTGTGAAATGATTTGAAAACAATTAAGTCTGCATTTTCTCCGAAACTAATTGCAATAGAAAAACCCTACTGCAGCACTTTGGGTACTTTTTAAGCGCAAACAAGGCTATCTATATAATTCCGGATTAGCTGTTTGAGTTTTAAAGTTGATGTCGATGGTGTATTTTGGGCAAATTTTCAGCGTTTCTGTCAGTGCAAAATGGCTTCAAAACCATATATTCTCAATTATCTTCGAAACTAATAACAATAGGAAAACTATACTTCACGAGTTATGGTAGTTTATAAGACTATGCAGTTAAATCTGGAATAGCTGTTTTACTTTGGAAGTTGCTTTCGATTATGTATTTCTGGCAAATTTTCAGCGCATTTGACAGTGCGAAATGACTTCAAAACAATATAGTCTGAATTATCTCCGAAACCGAAAGTAACAGGAAAACCGTACTTCACCAGTAACGGTAGTTTACAAACGCTAACATGACTATGTACTTAAATCCCGAATAGCTGTTTTAGTTTGGGAGTTGTTGTCAATGGTGTCTTTTTGGCAAATTGTCATCGTCTGTGACCGTGCATAATGATTCAAAGCCATATAGTCTGAATTATATCCGAAACTAATAGTAATAGAAAAACCCTACTGCAGCACTTAGGGTACTTAATAAAACCCAAACAAGGTTATGCACTTAATTCCGGAATAACTGTTTTAGTTTTGGAGTTATTGCCGATGGTGTCTTTTTGGCAAATTTTCAGCGTTTCTAACAGTGCGAAATGGCTTCAAAACGATGCAGTCGCACTTAATTCAGAAACTAATAGCAATAGGAAAACTGTACTGCACCACTTATGGTAGTTTATAAACGGAACTAAGACTATGAAGTTAAATCCGGAATAGCAGCATTAGTTTTGAAGTTTTATTCAATGGTGTATTTTTGTCAAATATTCAGCGTTTTTGAGCGTGCGAAATGATTTGAAAACGATTAAGTCTGAATTTTCTCCGATACTAATAGCAACAGAAAAACCATACTTCAACAGTTAGGGTAGTTTATAAACGCAAACAAGATTGTGTAGTTAAATTCGGAATACGTGTTTTACTTTTGTAGTTATTGTCAATGGTGTCCTTTTAGCAAATTTACAGCGTTTCTGACTTGGCGAAATGACTTCAAAACGATATAGTCTGAATTATCGCCGAAACTAATAGCAATAGAAAAAACCTACTGCACCACTTAAGGTTCTTTATAAACGCAAACAAGGCTATGTAGTTAATTCCGGATTAGCTGTTTGAATTTTAAAGTTATTGTCGATGGTGTATTCTGGGCAAATTTTCAGCGTTTCTGGTAGTGCAAAATGTCCTCAAAACCATATAGTCTCAATTATCTCCGAAACTAATAGCAATTGAAAAACCTACTGCAGCTCTTAGGGTACTTTATAAACGCAAACAAGGCTATGTAGTTTATTCTGGAGTAGCTGATTTAATTTTGAAGTTATCGATGATCGTGTGTTTTTGGCAAATTTTCAGCGTTTCTGACCGTGCGAAATTGCTTCAAAACGATATAGTCTGAATTATATCCGAAACTAATAGCAATAGGAAAACCATACTGCACCACTTATGGTAGTTTATAAACGGAATTAAGGCTATGTAGTTAAATCCGGAATTTCTGTTTTAATTTTGTAGTTATATTCGATTTTGTCTTTTTGGCAAACTTCCAGCGTTTTTGACCATGCGAAATGACTTCAAAACGATACTCGCACTTATCTGGGAAACTAATAGCAATAGGGAAACCGTACTGCACCACTTAGGGTAGTTTATAAACGCAAACAAGGCTATGCAGTTAAATCCGGAATAGCTGTTATAGTTTTGGAGTTATTTCCGATGGTATCTTTTTGGAAATTTTCTGCGTTTTTGACCGTGTGAAATTATTTGAAAACAATTAGGTCTGCATTTTCTCCGAAACTAATTGCAATAGAAAAACCCTACTGCAGCACTTTGGGTACTTTTTAAGAGCAAACAAGGCTTTCTGTATAATTCCGGATTAGCTGTTTGAGTTTTAAAGTTATTGTCGATGGTGTATTTTGGGCAAATTTTCAGTGTTTCTGTCAGTGCAAAATGGCTTCAAAACCATATATTCTCAATTATCTTCGAAACTAATAACAATAGGACAACTATACTTCACGAATTATTTTAGTTTATAAGACTATGCAGTTAAATATGGAATAGGTTTTACTTTGGAAGTTGCTTTCGATTATGTCTTTCTGTCAAATTTTCAGCGCATTTGACAGTGCGAAATGACTTCAAAACAATATAGTCTGAATTATCTCCGAAACCGAAAGTAACAGGAAAACCGTACTTCACCAGTAACGGTAGTTTACAAACGCTAACATGACTATGTACTTAAATCCCGAATAGCTGTTTTAGTTTGGGAGTTGTTGTCAATGGTGTCTTTTTGGCAAATTTTCATCGTCTGTGACCGTGCATAATGACTTCAAAGCCATATAGTCTGAATTATCTCCGAAACTAATAGTAATAGAAAAACCCTACTGCAGCACTTAGGGTACTTAATAAAACCCAAACAAGGTTATGCACTTAATTCCGGAATAACTGTTTTAGTTTTGGAGTTATTGCCGATGGTGTCTTTTTGGCAAATTTTCAGCGTTTCTAACAGTGCGAAATGGCTTCAAAATGACGCAGTCGCACTTAATTCAGAAACTAATAGCAATAGGAAAACTGTACTGCACCACTTATGGTAGTTTATAAACGGAACTAAGACTATTAAGTTAAATCCGGAATAGCAGCATTAGTTTTGAAGTTATATTCAATGGTGTATTTTTGTCAAATATTCAGCGTTTTTGAGCGTGCGAAATGATTTGAAAACGATTAAGTCTGAATTTTCTCCGACACTAATAGCAACAGAAAAACCATACTTCAACAGTTAGGGTAGTTTATAAACGCAAACAAGATTGTGTAGTTAAATTCGGAATACGTGTTTTACTTTTGTAGTTATTGTCAATGGTGTCCTTTTAGCAAAATTTACAGCGTATCTGACTGTGCGAAATGACTTCAAAACGATATAGTCTGAATTATCGCCGAAACTAATAGCAATATAAAGAACCTACTGCTCCACTTAGGGTACTTTATAAACGCAAAGAAGACTATGTAGTTAATTCCGAATTAGCTGTTTTAGTTTCAAAGTTATTGTCGATGCTGTATTTTTGGCAAATTTTGTGCCTTTCTGCCAGTGCGAAATGACTTCAAAACCGTATAGTCTCAATTATCTCTGAAACTAATAGAAATAGGAAAACCGTACCAAACAAGGTTATGTAGTAAAATCCGGAATTGCTGTTTTAGTTTTGGAGTTATATTCGACGGTGTCTTTTTGGCAAATTTCCAGCGTTTTTGACCGTGCGAAATGATTTCAAAACGATATAGTCACACTTATCTCGGAAACTAATAGCAAAAGGAAAACCGTACTGCACCACTTAGGGTAGTTTATAAACGCAAACAAGACTATGCAGTTAAATCCGGAAGAGCTGTTGTAGTTTTGGAGTTATTGTCGATGGTGTCTTTTTGGAAATTTTCAGCGTTTTGGATCGTGTGAAATGATTTGAAGTCAATTTTGTCTGAATTTTCTCTGAAAAAAAACCCTTTCGGCAGCACTTTGGGTACTTTTTAAACGCAAACAAGGCTATCTATTTAATTCCGGATTAGCTGTTTGAATTTTAAAGTTATTGTCGATGGTGTATTCTGGGCAAATTTTCAGCGTTTCTGGTAGTGCAAAATGTCCTCAAAACCATATAGTCTGAATTATCTTTGAACCTAATAGCAACAGGAAAACCACACTTCACGACTTATGGTAGTTTACAAACGGAAATAAGGCTATGTAGTTAAATCTGGAATTGCTCTTTTAGTTTTGGAGTTGTATTCGATGGTGTCTTTTTGGCAAATTACAGCAATTTTGACCGTGCAAAATTACTTCAAAACGCTACAGTCGCACTTATCTCAGAAAGTAGTAGCAAAAGGAAAACCGTACTGCACCACTTAGGGTAGTTTATAAACTCAAACAAGACTATGCATTTAAATCCAGAATAGCTGTTTTACTTTTGCAGTTACATTCGATACTGTCTTTCTGGCAAATATTCAGCGTTTTTGACCGTGCGAAATGACTTCAAAACGATATAGTCTGAATTATCTCCGAAACCAATAGTAACAGGAAAACCGTACTGCACCACTTAGGGTGGTTTATAAACTCAAACAAGACTACGCAGTTAAATTCAGAATAGCTGTTTTACTTTTGCAGTTACATTTGATGCTGTCTTTCTGGCAAATTTTCAGCGTTTCTAACAGTGCGAAATGACTTCAAAACGATACAGTCGCACTTATTCATGATAATAATAGCAATAGGAAAACTGTACTGCACCACGTATGGTAGTTTATAAACGGAAATAAGACTATGTAGTTAAATCCGGAATACCTGTTTTAATTTTGGATTTGTTTTCGATGGTGTCTTTTTGTCAAATATTCAGCGTTTTTGACCGTGCGAAATGACTTCAAAACGATATAGTCTGAATTATCTCCGAAACTAATAGCAATTGAGAAACCTACTGCAGCTCTTAGGGTACTTTATAATTGCAAACAAGGCTATGTAGTTTATTCTGGAGTAGCTGATTTAATTTCGAAGTTATCGATGATGGTGTGTTTTTGGCAAATTTTCAGCATTTCTGACCGTGCGAAATTGCTTCAAAACGATATAGTCTGAATTATCTCTGAAACTAATAGCAATAGGAAAACCATACTGCACCACTTATGGTAGTTTATAAACGGAATTAAGGCTATGTAGTTAAATCCGGAATTTCTGTTTTAATTTTGTAGTTATATTCGATTTTGTCTTTTTGGCAAACTTCCAGCGTTTTTGACCATGCGAAATGACTTCAAAACGATAGAGTCGCACTTATCTGGGAAACTAATAGCAATAGGGAAACCGTACTGCACCACTTAGGGTAGTTTAAAAACGCAAACAAGACTATGCAGTTAAATTCGGAAGAGCTGTTGTAGTTTTGGAGTTATTGTCGATGGTGTCTTTTTGGAAATTTTCATCGTTTCTGACAGTGCGAAATGACTTCAAAACGATATAGTCATATTTATCTCAGGAACTTATATCATTAGGAAAACCGTACTGTACCACATAGGGTAGTTTATAAACGCAAACAAGATTATGTAGGTAAATCCGGAATGCGTGTTTTAGTTTTGGAATTATTGTCGATGGTGTCCTTTTAGCAAATTGTCAGGGTTTTTGAACGTTCGAAATGATTTCAAAACCATATAGTCTCAATTCTCTGCGAAACTAATAGAAATAAGAAAACCGTACTGCACCACTTAGGGTAACTTTTAAACGCAAACAAGACGCTGTTGTTAAATCTGGAACACATGTTTTAGTTTTCGAGTTGTTGTCCATGGTGTCTTTTTAGCAAATTTTCAGCGTTTTTGACCGTGCGAAAGGACTTGAAAACGATATAGTCTCAATTATCTCCGAAACTAATAGCAACAGGAAAACCGTACTGCACCACTTAGCTCAATTTAGAACCGCAAAAAAGACTATGTACTTATATCCAAAATAGCTGTTTTAGTTTTGGAGTTATTGTCGATGGTGTCTTTTTGGCAAACTTTTAGCGTTTTTGACCGTTCGAAATGACTTTAAAACGATACAGTTGCACTTATCTCCGAAACTAATAGCAATTGAAAAACCATACTTCACCAATTAGGGTAGTTTACAAACGCAAACAAGATTGTATAGTTAAATCCGGAATACGTGCTTTACTTTTGGAGTGATTGTCGATGGTGTCCTTTTAGCAAATTGTCAGCGTTTCTGACTGTGCGAAATGACTTTAAAACGATATAGTCTGAATTATCGCCGAAACTAATAGCAATAGAAAAAACCTACTGCACCCCTTAGGGTACTTTATAAACGCAAACAAGGCTATGTAGTTAATTCCGAATTAGCTGTTTTAGTTTCAAAATTATTGTCGCTGCTGTATTTTTAGCAAATTTTGTGCCTTTCTGCCAGTGCGAAATGACTTCAGAACCGTATAGTCTCAATTATCTCTGAAACTAATAGAAATAGGAAAACCGTATCAAATAAGGTTATGTAGTAAAATCCGCAATTGCTGTTTTAGCTTTGGAGTTATATTCAATGGTGTCTTTTTGGCAAATTTCCAGCGTTTTTGAGCGTGCGAAATGACTTCAAAACGATATAGTCGCACTTATCTCGGAAACTTTGCAAAATAACTTTAAAATTATATAGTCTCAATTATCCCAGAAGGTCAATATTGCGGGTGTGAACCACCTGATTTAATGAAAAAGAATCATAAAAGTTATATAAAAGCAAAGTATAGAAAAAACGTGTTTTTATAGAATTAACGAAACAACCTGAAAAATACTGGATCATTAATTTACAACGCTAATTGGAACATACGTAAACAAAAAACTATATCTGTTAAAATCCAAGAACATTTCAAAAACATTGTAAGAAAAAAGTACTAACATTAAGAAATCCATGTGAAACATCTCCGCACATTCAACGACGCCCCTGTGCTTATCATTCACACTATATTTTTTTACGTAAATCTCAATGTCCTCCGTACGTTTATAGTATGCATCATAATAGGTTGATTGATTGATTGATTGATTGGAGGTTTAACGACCACCGTGAGCAACTTAATGGGCTATAAGCAGTCGCCCATCCCTAATTTAGGGCCACTGGCTCCAGGGAAGGGAGAGAGCCAGTGCCGTAAAACACAACAGCATTACATTATCTTACTAACAAAGCTACCCGAAAAACTGAATCATTAATTAACAACGCTTATTTAAAACATAAGTAAGCAGAAATCCATATCTATTAAAGTCCAAGATCATTTCAAAAACTACTGCAAGAAAAAAGGAAACCAACATCAAGGAATACATCTGAAACATCTCTACACATCAAAGACACTATCGTCAACCACATTATGTTTCTTTATGTAAGCTTTAACATCCTCTATACGTTTATAGTATGTTTCGTAATAAGAGTCTAAAAGTTCAGGAACAGGATTTTTCGTAATTATCCAATTCAACATGGCATCCAAACGATGTACAATAGCATTTACCTTATACATATTTAAATCGTAAAACTCCTGAGTGGACATATCTTTTTATTAGGCACAAAAAACTTTTTCAATTCGAAAAGATCCAAAGTTTCGTCATAATCTGGGCAAGATGCAATAAGTTCCATGACAAGACGATACCGTGATGGCTTATCTCTATCTTCGGCAAAATCAGGATCCAGGAGAAAAGAAAGATCTACACGAGGGATAAATTCCGGTTGAAGATAGTCTCTAGCTTTGCTCTGTTTTAACGGATCACCACTTGAATCAGTGCTGGGTCGTTTAAATGTCGAAGCTGTACATGAGTTCTCTGCAAGATTCTGTAATGCTACTGAACATTTCTGTAAGTTAGCAATGCCCAAAGTACCAATATTTGCTGTTGTCTGAATCCCAGGATCCAAAGAAGTCGGCATTTCAATCAATGTCTTCTCTCTCGGCTCGACTGGATCCACCACTAGGGTTTCACAAGTCTCAGCCACGGTAGGAACCAAGTCAGCGACATGTGTAATACCATGTTCTAAATCCGATCTATCTTCAGGTACAACAATTCTTTCCTCATGGGAACCAGAGAGACTTTTCCTCAAGGGACGTCTATGTACATACGTGCATTTAACATGAATGTGCCCTCTTTCATTGTAAGCATAACAAAAAATTCCTGTATAAATATTAAACATAAACCCATGAGAATCCAGTACAATTTCAACCTCTTTAGGACAAGTTTGAAGAGCCGATTCATTCGGGAAGATAAACTGGAGGGTCCGCTTCAACCCACCAACATGACAATAATTTGAAGATTGCGGGGCTTCTATAACTCTATGAACTGGACCTATCACCCGGCTAAACTGAGAAAGAAGAATAATCAACGCAGAATCCAGTACCTCAAGTGGCACCGGAGACAAAGTTACCGTGATCGGTCGTTCACTTGCATAAGCAGGATACAAAATTTGATTATTTATAGAAATCCCTTGCTTTAACACAAGTTTAGAATCTGCACTATTTATAAACAACACTGATATACCTCGTTTACTACGACCGATTCCTTTAATTGCCTCTCTCGGCACTCGTTCTTCCAAAGCTTTCAAATATACCGGTAACGAAGTCTGTTTTAACGCATGGAAAATAATAATTTTCTCAGAAAGATCAGGCAAATCTTGACATACCTTGGAATCCCTTTTGAATGTGAGACGAAAGGGATTGCCCTGGCACTCAATCTCTGACGCACAAAGCTGATCACTCGTATTAGCATAATTCTCCTTATCAACCACAGACGCCCAACTGCAAGTTTCCGTCTCTATAGAAAAACTCTTCTGCATTCCTATAGCAGAAGAAACTCCTTCAGCAGCAACGCACGAAGACACGCTCTGTTGATTTCCAGAACCGTTTTGACCTGTTGGATTCTTATCTCTCTAGAAACTCGGGTCAATCACCATGGCAACCCTCTCACAGGTCACCGGAGAAACACTCGGCGCACTTAACGATGACTTCTTTTTAGTAGATCTCGCTCCACGTCGATCAACATCCTTTCGATGGTCACGTGTAACATGGCTGGCAGATATCGCCATTTGTAGAACTCGTCAACGGCAAGCACAACCACAAAATAAAACTCTTCGTATGAATAAACTATAGCACTTAACGCTCTCAAACTTCACCAAAAGAAGCATGGAACATTCATACATACGTCACGCTACTGCAAACCATCCTACGAACGATATTTCAACATAAACACAAGCAAAACTTGGGAGCTTGAAAACACGACACACGACGAAAGCCATATAGCTGCATATGGTGGGGCATCATAATAGGTGTCTAAAAGTTCAGGAACAGGTTTTTCGAAATTATCCTATTCAACATGACATTTAGGTAAGGTTTAACTGAAACCTATTTAGATCGTAAAATTCCATGACATTGACATTTAGAGCGTTTAACTGAAACCTATTTAGATCGTAAAATTCCATGACATTGACATTTAGAGCGTTTAACTGAAACCTATTTAGATCGTAAAATTCCGGAGTGGGCGGACATTTCTTTTTATTAGTCACAAAAAAATCTTTCAACAGCAAACAATTCAAAAGAACGCCTTCCACAGGGCAAGAGACAACAAGTTCCAGGAAAACACGATACCGTGATGACTTCTTTCCTTCTTCCTCCCACACAAAATCATCAAGAACCGAAGTATCTATATTACGTATAAATACCGGTTTAATACAGTCAATAGCTCTGCTACGTTTTAGATGATCACCACTTGGATCAGTACTGGGTCGTTTAGGTGTCGAAGCCGAACTTGCGTTCTCTGCAAATTTCTGTAAAGCTACTGAACAGTCCTGTAAGTTAGCAATGCCCAAAGTACCAATATTTGCTGATGTCTTAGTCTCAGGATCCAAAGAAGTCAGCATTTCAATCAATGTCTTCTCTATCGGCTCGACTGGATCCACTACTCGGGTTTCACAAGTCTCAGCCACATTAGAAGCTAAACCAACGACATGTAAAATACCATGTTCTAAATCCGATCTATCTTCAGGTACAGCAATTCTTTCCTCGTGCGAATCAGTAAACTCTTCCTCAGTTGTGGACTATGTACATATGTGCATTCAGCACAGATGTGCCCTCTCTCATTGCAAGCGTAACAAAATTTTCCTGTATAAATATTAAACGTGAAACTATGAGAATCCAATACCATTTCAACTTCTTTGGGACAAGTCTGAAGAGCTGATTCATTCGGGAAAATAACCCGAAGAGTCCGCTTCAACCCACCAACATGACAATAATTTGAAGATTGCGGGGCTTCTATAACTCTATGAACTGGTCCCACCACCCGGCTAAACTGAGAAAGAAGAACTATCAACGCAGAATCCGGTACCACAAGAGGCACCGGAAACAAAGTTATAGTGATTGGTCGTTCACGTGCATAAGCAGAATACAAAATTTGACTATTTATGGAAATCGCTTGTTTTAAAACAAGTTTACAATCGGCACTATTTATAAACAACACTGATATACCACGTTTACTACGACCGATTCCTTTAATAGCTTCTCTCGGCACTCGTTCTTCCAAAGCTTTCAAATATACAGGTAACGAAGTCTGTGGTAATGCATGGAAAATAATAGTTTTCTCAGAAAAATCATGGAAATCTTGACATACCTTTGAATCCTTTTCGAAAGTGAGACGAAACCGATTTCGCTGGCACTCAATCTCTGACGTGCAATGCTGATCACTCGTATTAGCAGAATTCTCCTTCTCAACCATAGACGGCCAACTGCAAGTTCCCGTCTCCATAGCAACACTCTTCTGCATTCCTATCGCAGAACAAACTCCTTCAGCAGCAACGCACGAAAACATGCACTGTTAATTTTCAGGACCGGTTTGACTTGCTGGATTCTTATCTCTTGAGAAGCTCAGGTCAATCACCATGGCAACCCTTTCAGAGGTCATGGGAAAAACACTCGGCGATGTCTTATTAGTAGATCTCGCTCCACGTCGAACAGCCTCCTCTTGATGGGCACGTACAACATGAACGATGGAAATCGCCATTTTTTTTATTGGAGGTTTAACGACCACCGTGAGCAACTCAATGGGCTATAAGCTGTCACCCGTCCCTAATTTAGGGTCACTGATTCCAGGGAAGGGAAAGAACCAGTGCCGCAAGACAAACACAACATCCATGCCTCACTAGGATTCGAACCTGGACCCCTTTTGGACGAATGATCAGGGGCCATCGCTTAGACCACTGCGCCACCGGGGCGGCAGATCGCCATTTGCAGCACTCGTCAACGGCGAGCACAGACAAAAAATAAAACTCTTCATATGAACAAACTATAATACCCAGCGCTCCCAAACTTCACCAAAAGGAACATGGAACACTCATACACACGTCACGCCGCCACTGCAAACCATCGCATGCACGATATTTCCACATGAAAACTCGCAAAACCTGGGAGCTCAACAATACACGACACACCACGAAACTAATAGCAATAGGAAAACCATACTTCACCACTTAGGCTAGATTATAAACGTGAATATGACTATGTACGTAAATCTGGAATAGCTGTTTTAGTTTTGAATTTATATTAGATGGTTTCTTTTTGGCAAACTTTCAGCATTTTTGAACGTGCGAAATGACTTTAAAACGATATAGTCTGAATTATCTCCGACACTAATAGCAATAGAAAAACTCTACTGCAGCACTTCGGGTACTTTATAAACGCAAACAAGGCTATGCAGTTAATTCCGGAATAGCTGTTTTAGTTTTGGAGTTATTGTCGATGGTGTCTTTTTGGCAAATTTTCAGCGTTTTTTACCGTGCGAAATGTCTTGAAAACGATATAGTCTCCATTACCTCCGAAACTAGTAGCAGTAGGAAAACCCTACTGCAGCACTTAGGGTAGTTTATAAACACAAACAAGATTCTGTTGTTAAATCCGGAATACGTGATTTAATTTTGGAGTTGTTGTCAATGGTGTCTTTTTGGCAAATTTTCGGCGTTTTTGACCGTGCGAAAACTTCCAAACCATATAGTCTCAAATATCTCTGAAACTAATAGCAATAGTAAAGCCATAATGCACCACTTAGGACTGCTTACAAACGCAAACAATATTCTGTCATTAAATCCGGAATAAGTGTTTTAGTAGTGAAGTTATTGTCGATGGTGTTTTTTTGTCAAAGTTTTAGGTTTTTGACCGTGCGAAATGACTTCAAAACCATATAGTCTCAATTATCTCCAAAACTAATAGCAATATGAAAACGCTACTGCATCACTTAGGGTAGTTTATAAACGCAAACAAGGCTATGTAGTTAATTCCGGAATATCTGTTTTAGTTTTGAAGTTATTGTTGATGGTGTCTTTTTTGGCAAATTTTCAGCGTTTTTGACCGTGCGAAATGACTTCAAAACCATGTAGTCTCCATTATCTCCGAAACTAATAGCAGTAGGAAAACTCTACTGCAGCACTTAGGGTACTTTATAAATGCAAACAAGTCTATGCAGGCAATTCCGGATTAGCTGTTTCAATTTTGAAGTTATTGTCGATGGTGTCTTTTTGGCAAATTTTCAGGGTTTTTGACCGTGCGAAATGACTTCAAAACAATATAGTCTCAATTATCTTCGAAACTAATACCAATAAGAAAACCGTACTGCACCACTTAGGGCAGTTTATAAATGCAAACAAGGCTGTTTAGTTAAATCCGGAATACTTGTTTTAGTTTTTGAGTTAAAGGGAATGGTGTCTTTTGACATAATTTTAGCGTTTTGAGCTTTGAATGGCTTCAAAACCATATCACCATCATCATCATCATCATCATCATTGTCAACCATTATCAATCCACTGCTGGACGAAGGTCTCTCCAAGTTTTCTCCACAACGGTCTGTCTTGTGCATGTCACTCCCGCATACTTTCGAATTTCATCCACCCATCTTCCATGTGGTCTTCTTCTGGGTCTTTTCCTGTCCCTTGGAATCCAATCTAAAATTTCGGCTGTCCATCGATGGTCTGTTCTTCTGGCAGTATGTCCAGCCCATTGCCATTTCAGGGATTTAACTCTGATCATGATGTCCTCCACTCTTGTCATTTTTCGGGTCCACGTGTTCCTCTTCTTATCTCTCCTGGTTACACCAAGCAAGCACTTCTCCATGCTTCTTTGATTTGTCTGCAGCCTTTGTATGTCTCTTTTAGCTAAGGTCCACGTCTCTGCACCATACGTAAGCACTGGAAGGATGCATTGATCAAACACTTTTCTTTTAAGACATAATGGCATATTGCTCTTGAAAATTATGCTGTTTCTTCCAAAAACTCTCCAGGCAAGTTTTGTACGCCGATTAATTTCTTCACCAATGTGACCCTCACTTGATATCTGCTGTCCAAGATAAACGTACCAGTCTGTTATCTTCAGCTTTTTCCATTAATCGATAAATCTTCATTTCTTGTAAAAGCATTGTACATCACTTTTGTCTTCTGAAAGTTCATTTTTAATCCCACTTCTTTACTCTTGTCAGCAAGTTCCTGGATCATACTCTTTAGCTCTGATAGGGTAGTTGCAAAAATGACTATGTCATCAGCAAAACGAAGGTGGGTTAGATAATCTCCATTAATCTTTATCCCTTTGTTTTCCCAGTTCAGTGATTGAAAGACATTTTCCAATGTGGCATTAAAGAGCTTCGGAGATATGGTGTCACCATGTCTCACCCCTTTTCCAATTTTTATGTGTGTTGTATTTTCAAACAGCCGAATCTTTGCACTTGCATTTTCATAGATGTTATTAATAATATTAATGTATGCATTTTCAATACAGCAGGATTTCTGAGCCATTGCAACTGCTGATGGTTTCACCGAATCAAAGGCTTTTTCATAATCGATAAAAGCCATGCACAATGGAAGTTCATATTCCCTTGCTCTTTGAATTAGTTCTCTCAGTACGTGGATATGATCTATTGTGCTGTAGCCACTCCTGAATCCAGCTTGTTCTCTCGGTTGAGCCATGTCCAGTGTCACCTTCAAGCGGTGTGAAAGAACTTTAGTGAAGATTTTATAAACCACTGATAGGAGGCTGATAGGTCTGTAGTTCCTGAGATCCTCAATGTCCCTTTTTTATGTAGCAAGATCATTGTAGCGTTGTTCCAATCCTCAGGAATTTTCCCTTCATTAAGGCATCGAGTGAAAATTTGGGCGAGTACTGTTTCGATTTCTCCACTTGCTTCTTGTATGATGTCTACAGTAATTCCATCTTCTCCTGGAGCTTTTACTCGCTTTATGCTCTTGATTGCATGTGCAACTTCTGCTGGAAGGACTGGAAGAACTCTGGTACTGGTACCTTTCATGATGTCTGGAGTATCATCCCTTTCATATAATTTGGAGTAGAAATCTTTCACTCTTGTCAAATTTTCGCCTCTATTTCTTGTTACAGAACCATCTTCTTTTCTCAGTGCCATAATCTGTTTTTTTCCCTTACTGAGATGTCCCTTTGCTATCTTTAGGCTTTGGTTGTTTTCAATTGCTTTCCTTACTAGTTCACAGTTGAATTTCCTTACGTCTTCAGTGATACTTTTTCGTACTGTCTTGCATAGCTCTATATATTCCACTTTGGAAGTCACATCTTCTTTAGTTGTCCTCATCACTCTTCTTTTTTGCATCAACATTTTGGTTTTTCCTGATAATTTGTTCACATGCAATTTGTTCTTAGACCCAGCTAATTTTGTTGCTGTTTCCATAAGAGCTTTGGTTACTTTTCTGTTAACTTCAGAAATATCCACTTCTTCCGATGTTAGGACTTCTAAAGCAGAGAATCTTTTCTTCAGTTCCAACTTGAAGGTATTATGGTGTTTTTTAAGGTTGGTTATGTCAATAGATTTTGTTTGTCTTATGAGCTTGCTACGTTCGAGTTTAGTGTTGAGGTGCATCTTACATCTCACCAATCTATGGTTACTGCCTGTGTTGAACTTGTTTAGCACACTGCAGTCTTCTATGACGAATTTTTTGTTACACATAATAAAATCAATTTCACTTGTCGTCCCATTTGGATGTCTCCATGTCCATTTCCTGTGTGGCTTTTTCTTGAAAAAGGAGTTCAAGATGAACAACCCTTCTTCCTCTGCAAAATCAACAAGAGTATTTCCACGCTGGTTTCTGTTGACGTGACCGAATTTACCTACTGAAGTTTCATTCTGTTGCCGTTGCCCTATTTTTGCATTGAAATCTCCCATAATTATCTTCAAGTGCTGCTTACCTTTATTATTTAGATGACGAATTTCCTCATAAAATTCTTCAATTTCTTCTTCAGGATGACTTGTGGTGGGTGCATAAGTTTGAATGATCTGGGCCTGGTATCTTCTCGAGAGTTGGATAACGAGTCGTGCAGCTCTGTCAGAGGAACTTTCAACTTCTACAACTTTATCCTTCAGTTTCTTGTTTATTATAAATCCAACACCACTAGTTCTGCCAGTATCTGTCCCACGATAGTAGAAGAGATGTTCACTTTTCAGTTCAATGAGATCTCCTTTTCTCCTTACCTCACTTAACCCGACGATGTCCCACTTGATCCTTTGTAGTTCGTCTTCCAATTCAAGAAGCCTTGAATCAGAAGATAGGGAGCGTCCGTTATACGTAGCCAAGGTCACCATATAGTCTCAGTTATCTCTGGAACTAATAGGAATAGGAAAACTATACTGTATTACCTTGCGTAGTTTTAGATTTTGAAGAAACTGCGATGATGTTGTATTTTGCAAATTTGTGTATTTTCGTCTGGAAAACTGCTTCCAAAGGATGTAGTCTCAATTATCTCCGTAACTGATAGGAATAGGAAAACGATACTGGGCCACTTTGTGTACTTCGTAAACATTGAAATCGCTGTCCAGTTACATCCGGAATAGCAGTTTTAGTTTTGGAAAGTTTTAGATTGTCCTATTTTTAAAGAAATATTCACGTTTAGAGATGCAAAGGAAGATCTAGAAAATGCGGTCCCAATTTTCTCCGTAACTAATAAATGGAAAAGGAAAACGTAACTAGTAATTGAAAAATGATACCATACTACTTTGTGTAATATGTAAACCTGCACAAGACTGTCTAGTTTAATCCGGAATACCTGTTTAATTTTTGAGGAATGTGCAAGGGTCACGTATGTTGCAAAATATTTGGTTTTTCAGCTGCAAGGCTGTTTCCAAAAGATATAATCTCAATTACCTCCGTAATTAATGGGAGTAGGAAAACAACACTATGTAACTTTGCGTAGTTTGTAATCGTGCACAGGATTATACAGTTACTAATGGAATACCAGTTTTAGTTTTAGAGAAAATTGGAACGATCTCGTTTTTAGTAAAACGTTCGCGTTTCGGGTTTCCGAAGCACTTTCAGAACACACCGTATCAATTATCTTCGTAACGAATAGCAATTGGAATCCGATACAGGGCGACATTGTTTGTGTTTTGAAACATACAAAAGACGGTCTGTGTTAATCCGGTATACCCGTTTTAGTATTTGCGAAAATTGCGATGGGCTCGTATTTTGCAGAATTTTCCCGTTTTCGGATTTAAAACTGCTTCCGAAAGATTAGTTTCAATTATTTCCGTAACTAATAAGAATTTGAAATCGATACTGGGCCTTTTTGTGTAGTTTGTAAACTTACATAAGACTATTAAGATATATCCGGAATAGTTGTTTTAGTTATGAAGAAAATCGGGTTGGTCTCATTTTTAGTGAAATTTTCGCGTCTGGAGCTGAGAAATAACTTTGAGAACATATGGTTTCAATTATCTCCGTAGCTAACACGAAAAGTTAAACAGCTTTGTGTAATTTGTAACCGTGCACAAGACTCTCTAGTTTAATCCGGATTACGTGTTTTAGATTTTCAGAAAATTGCGATGGTCTTGTATTTTGCAATTTTTTGTAGTTTCGTCTGGAAAACTGCTTCCAAAACAATTATCTCCGTAACTAAAAGGAATAGGAAAACGATACTGCTCCCCTTTGTGTGGTTTGTATACATTCAAATCTCCATCCAGTTACATCCGGAATAGCTGTTTTAGTTTTGGAAAGTTTTGGTTTGTCCTATTTTTAAAGACATTTTCACGTTTTGAGCTGCAAAGGAAGATCTAGAGAATGCTGTCTCAATTTTCTCCGAAACTAATAATTGGAAAAGGAAACCGTAACTAATAGTTTGAAAACAATACCGTACCCCTTTGTGTAATATGTAAACTTGCACAAGAATGTCTAGTTTAATCCGTTATACCTGTTTTAGGTTTTGAGAAAATTGCGATGGTCCCGTATGTTGCAAAATTTTCTCGTTTTCAGCTACAAAACAGTCTCAATTTTCTAATTAATTGGAACAGGAAAACGATACTAAGCCACTTTGTGTAATTTGTAACCGTTCACAAGGATGTCTAGTTTAATCCGGAATACCTGTTTCAGTTTTTGAGAAAATTGCGACGGTTTCGTGTTTTGCAAAATATTCTTATTTTCGTCTAGAAAACTGCTTCCAAAAATATATTTTCAATTATTTGCGTAACTAATAGAAATACGAAAACGATACTGGGCCCCTTTGTAAGCGTGCTAAAATATATCCAGTTACTTCCGGAATAGCTGTTTTAGTTTTGGAAAAATTTAGGTTGTCCCGTTATTAAAGAAATGTTCGCGTTTCGAGCTGCAAAACAACGTCTAGAAAATATCGTCTCAATTATCGCCGTAACTAATAATTAAAAAACGATAACGTAACTAACAATCGGAAAACTATACCAGACCACTTTGTGTACTATGTAAACGTGCACAAGTCTGTCTAGTTTAATCCGGAATAACTATTTTAGCTTTAGAGAAAATTCGGATGGTCTCGGTTTTAGTGATACTGTCACCTTTTGAGCTGCGAAACAGCTTCGATAGCATACCGTCTCAATTATCTTCGAAACTAATAAGAACAGGAAGACGATACTTTGACACTTTGTGTAGTTTCTAAACGTGCACAAAACCGTACAGTTTATAGCTGTTTTTGTTTCGGAGAAAATTGGACTGATCTTGTTTTTAGTGACACTTTTGCGTTTTGAGCTGCAAAATAACTTTTAAAACCGGTCTCGTTCATTTCGTCGACAACTCATTTCGTCGACGCCACTTCGTCAACAACTCATTTCGTCGACACTATACATGCAAATAATCGATTCCTCAAAATGTTTGTAAAATCTACTGTTTTCAATTTAGAATCACCAAATTTGGTATACTATTTCACGGTACTCTATCTTAGATCGTACACGGGTTTTGGAAGGGTTCGGGGCCCGATACCCGGGATCAACATTTTAGTAAAATCCACAGTTTTCAATTTAGAACCACCAAAGTTGGCATACTATCTCATTGTACTCTTACGCCAACTTAGACCATAGACAGAAGGAGTCGGGGCCCGTGGTCAAGGGGGACCCATAGAAAATTTTCGTAAAATCTACAGTTTTCAATTTAGAACCACCAATTTGGTATACAATCTCATGGTACCTTACATGACTTTTGAAAGGGGTCGGGGTTCTGGGTCAAGGTGGGGGAGGGTCATACGAAATTTTCGCAAAAAGTTCAATTTTTTATTTTTAAGAGCTGCAACGCAATTCAGCGTTCCAATACTTGATCTACGGTCTAAGTTAGTTGTTATTTAGATCTGAGGCAAGTCTGGTATTATATTTTGCTCGATCCTTTTTAGTTTTTAAAAAGTCCTCTGTGGTACGTAATTTTTCTGGAGAGAATATTGGGTGTGGTTCACTCCTCGATAGGTACATTTCGTCGACAATCGATTCGTCGATATTATATGCAAACAGTCGTTTCTTAAAAAATTGAAAAATCATGTTGCTCATATCTCAGCCAACAAATTCATTTCCAGGGTACACCACGAGGAGGTGCATGAGCGAGTACCCCACCTGGTTTTCATTTCTTTAAAAATACATACAAATAAAAATACAATGAATAAAAGTACGATAGAAATAGTACAATAAAAATACATTCAATAAATTGATAGTGGGTTCCCATTGATAATAACGAAATGATTACAAAGAAAGGTTATGTGCAATGCCCCTAACAAAATCCAAAGTACACATATCATTTCTATTGTACATGACATTTTGGATTTTATTTTCTTTGGTTTCTTCTCGTTTTTTTTTCTGTGATGGTTCGCCACGTATAATTTTCTCGATTTCTGATTCAGTTTCACTCTCTTCCTTGCGAATTTCAGAAATGATTGCAAAGATTCCAACATGCGCACGACCTACTAGCGTTTTCCACCGCCTATGCCAGGCTTGGACTTTGTTTGGACTTTTATGCATTGTTTTCAAAAACAGACCATATTTCTGGTGGGAAAAGAGGTGGATTTCTGATAACTTGCCCATTTCTGAGAATTCTGCGCACACGTCCATGTACATAATGTTCTTCAAACCATTTAACAATCGGTTCTGCATGGCTTGACATAATCATTTCCAATTCATCAAATGCAGTTGGTATTTCTAGCGCACTCAAAAATTCCAAAGCAGGTATTTGCCGTATGGTGAGACTAAAAGTCTCGTCAGATCCATATTTGGAAGGCAATCCACATGATTGAACATGCCTATAAACTGATTGGCACAGATGAAAATGGCACCCATTGCTCTGAGCGCTCGGAAATTCTGCAATTACTGCATTGATTGCAGCTTTCTCGAAATCTGTTTAAACGAATTTTTGTTTCAGTTCAATTTCATATTCTTCAGCCCATTCAATCAGCTCTTGAATCAGTCTCATGTAAAGTACCTCACTTTTGCTTGTCATTAATGCTTAAACTAGAGAACAGATTTTGTTGTTTTATAGACCACCGACCGGAGCGTGTATTGCACAAAGTTGCTTGAATACGATGGGAACAGTTTTAAAGGTTCCGTCCATAATCCAGAATTTTGCATCATCCAGAGATTTCAGATTATCACTTGTGAAAATCAAAATTCCCTGGTCTGCATCTTTTACGTCCCGGCAAAAGTTGACGCCATTCAGTGTCAATAAATATTCGTCAGGTAATGAAAATTCTTCCAACATTTGTGTTTCAGCAGGTCGTCCTCCCCTGCGAGCTCTTTTCATTTTCTGACGCATGGCACTATTGGAGGGCATGCATGGAAAGTTTTCAGCAAAAATTCCTGCTTTAATATTCTGTATTACTTGAACAGGCTGATCGTTTGTCATATTTGCAATCTCCTTCATCTGTACGCAGGCTTTTATCACTGGAGCTCTGCTTACTTCTGATGCATGGTTATGTTTGGAAACCACGTGTTGACGAAGGATGTGCTGGCCGTTAACCAATGTAATAACCGCCCGTCCTGTGCATTTACGATCTTCACATTTCCAATAGTAACGGTCATTTCGATTCCGATCTTTTGTTAAAATGAACCCATCGACTGTGATTGAATCCTTCTCTTTTGTTGTTTACAGGACCTCACAAACGTAATATTCCCATTGTAAAATAAAAATCCTTACCACACAACTGTCAGTCAAGAGGGTAACTACACATACTCCAAGTCACCCTACAAGTGTACTGTTATAAAAGCCGATAGAGCCTTATCACGACTCGTCGTGGAACGCAAGAACTGTATCCATACGCGTTAATGTGCTCTTCTACTGTTTCCTTTCTGACCCCCACGCCCCGTCCCCCGCCATCTCACAAGCAGTGAGGATTGCGAGTGGGGGTCTGGTGGAGGCTGAACTGCTTCCCTTACTGCCTGTTTACCTAACCTACCCTTCGAGTTTCCCCGATTGACAATTTATTGTCTCTGTGTTGTTAATGCTGGGAGACGTCTTCCACCCCTTCCCCTGTCCGACCCATCCCAAATGGGCAGAAACAGCCGAAAGTCCGTGTTGGAATTCCCTGCTCAGTAGCACAAACAAACAGCACAGCAACTACTGATGAACTCAGTGAATTCCTATTCACACACTTCATCCGCCCTTGATCATACTAACTTGAAAAAAGGCTTACATTGAGGATTTGGATGAGGGGAGAACAACTGGATTTTAATGGCCCTGCGGATACTATGTTGATAATCTTTCTACGGAAAAGGAAAAACGCACTGTCTAGGGGAAAATACGTAGCGCTGTACGACGAAAAACACTGAAGTTATCTTTCCTTGGCAAATTCCAGATTATTCTAAAGTTAAAAAACATTTAAGATATGGCACATCTTGAACTGGGTGGGCAGCAGGGTGGCCAAGGCAGTTTTCAGGGTGGGTTAGAGCCCAACCTCGCACGCCCTTGGCGACGTCCTTGGAACGCGACCGGACGGAAGTGGTCGGGGTCCGGGGTCAACTTCAAAATTTTCGTAAATTCTAAAAACTATAACAGGTATTTCGGATGTAACTGGATAGTCTGCAAAAGACTATCCAGTTACATCCGAAATACCTGTCTTAGTTTTGGAGAAATTTGGGGTGCTCTCGTTTTTACCGAACTTTTCGCGTTTTGAGCTGCAGAACAACGTCCAGAACGTATCGTCTCACTTATTAACGTTACTAATAGGAATTAAAAAACGACATATGGCCACTTTATGTAGTTTGTAAACGTGCAAAAGAGTGTTCACTTTAATTCGGAATACCTGTTTTAGCTTTTGAGAAAATTACGATGAACTCGTATTTTGCAAAATTTTCGCGTTTTCGGATGCTAAACTTCTCCCTAAATATATATACACTATCTACCAACAAGTAATTGGACACCTGTGATAGTAAAGGAAAACGAAGTTTATTCACCTTCAATAGTTGGTGGAGCCTCCACGAGCGGCGATTACAGCTGCGACCCTAAGGGGCATACTCTCAACCAGGCGTTGTACGACGCCTAGCGGTATTTTCTTCCACTCGTCTTGGAGAAGACAGGTCAGTTCTTTCACCGATTTCGGACGGTGGGGGTACCCCTTAAGTCGACGCCCCAACTCGTCCCAGAGGTGCTCGATAGGGTTAAGGTCCAGGCTCTGCGCAGGCCAGTCCATTCGATTAACCCCATTGTCACCATACCAAGCCATGGTAGACCACGCAACATGACAGGCGGCATTTTCATCCTGAAAGTAACATGAGTCCACCCGTAAAAATGCCACAACGCAGGAAGCGCATGGTCATCCAAAATGGTGCAGTAGGTCTCGGCGTTGAGTCTACCAGGAATTGCGACCAAGGGTCCCGTGCCATACCAGGAGAAACACCCTCATAGCATAATTCCACCGCCGCCGAACTTCACAGTTGGCACAATACATTCCGGCAGGAGGCGTTCTCCAGACAGACGCCAAACCCAGACCCTGCCATCCGAACGGTAGGGGATGAACCTTGATTCGTCACTCCAGAGAACCAGTTTCCACTGTCGACGTTATTTGCATCACGTTAGCCGAGCAGCGCTATTGGACTTGGTGCTCAAAGGCTTGTGGGCGGCAGCACGTCCATGGTAACCGAGCAGATGGGCTTCCTTACGGATGGTATTCATCGAAAGGACACTCCCGGATGCCTGTTGAAACTCCTCGCGGATGTGACCCATCGATTTGGTGCGGTTCTTCCGAATTTTTCTGGCCAGCACCCGTCGTTCTCTAACTCCCAGTTTTGTGGGTCTGCTGGGTCGGGGCACATTTCGACAGTCACCTCTCATCTTCCACTTGCCAATCACATAGGCCACTGTCGATTTTGGGTACTTCGACTCGCTGGATATGTCACGTATGGATCGGGCAATTCTGTGATACCCGACGATTACACCTTTCCTGAAATCAGAGAGCTCCGAACTGCGTGGCATATTGCATGCGACTGGTTGCGTTGTTGTTTCCCACACGATATTTAACGGCGGCGGCCGTGACGTGTATCAGGACCGCAGATATCGTCGATTGCAGGGGTGTCCAATTACTTGTTAGTAGATAGTGTATATATATATATACACTGACGGAAAGTGAAAAAGAACACTAAGAAGGAATTGGCGGACGATCATGAAATTTACATATGTTAATGCAGTCAAGTTTACGTAGGAGTGATGTTAATTTCGGGACCAACCGGGGAGCACTTACGCCACAGCACGGCATAATATGCAAATTATCGTCGGTGGTACGGCGAAGTGAATGTAATCAGTCCTCGGCGTACGGACACGTGCGAAGACCCTGAAGAAGCTGCAATGCCTGGACATTGAAGACGTGTACGATTTCAGCAGTTATCGGACTTTGAGCAGAGTCGTCTAGTCGAACTCCACGATGCCGGATGGTCGTATCGTCGTATTGCGGAGCGAATTGGATGGGAAGTATCGGTGGTGGTACGATGGTGGCGTAGATGGTCCGCGGAATATTCCCACATGAGAAGACGTGGGACCGGGAGTCACAGAAGAACTGATGAGCGTACTCATCGACGCATAAGAAGAGCGGCGTTATCAAGCAGAACATCCACTACGACGCAAATCCGAGCTGCCGTGGCACCTGAGGTGACTGTGCGAACACTCCGCAACCGTTTACTGGACGTGTGCCTCTGGCATGTGTACCTCCGACTCCATCCCACCGTCAGGAACGGCTGCAGTGGTGTCGCCAACGTCTGCACTGGAGAACGCAATGGCGATCTGTCGTGTTCAGCGATGAAAGCAGATTCTGCTTGGGAGCCTCCGATTTCCGTATGCGTGCTCGCAGACGCACACGAGAGCGTCTCCACGTTTCTTGCATCCGCCAGTGACACACAGGGCCTACACCTGGTCTCCTGGTGTGGGGAGCGATCAGCTATCACTCCCGTACACAACTAGTGTTTGTACCGGGTACGTTGAACAGCACCTCCTATATCAACAACATCATTCAGCTCGTTGTTGTGCCATTTGTAAGATCGGTCCATCGTGGTGTTTTCCATCCAGATAACGCACGCCCACACACGGCACGCTCAACGCAACATGCACTTCAGGGTGTGAGACAACTTCCATGGCCTGCACTTTCACCGTATTTGTCCCCCATTGAGCACGTGTGGGATTTTATGGGACAAAGACTTATCCAGTCTCCACGGCCAGCCACGACCATCCCCGATTTATGCGTTCAGGTGGAGTATGCTTGTAACTCCAAGCATCCTCCACCTGGACGCATAAAACTTACATCCAACATCTGTACGACAGACTCCATGCCAGAATTGCACAGTGTGACGCAGTTCATGACGGTTCAACCTCGTACTAACCATGTTACATGGAAATGTGATTTTTCAGTTTACCAGCGAATACAGCTGTATTTTGCCATAATGTTTTCATCACGTTATCCTCTGTATTCCGTTATTATGCTGTATAAATTTCGTTGGTATCAGACGTCTCCTTCTTTGTGTTCTTTTTTTACTTTCCGCCATTGTATATGTATCATCATCATCATCGTCAACCATTATCAATCCACTGCTGGACGAAAGTCTCCCCAAGTTTCCTCCACAACGGTCTGTCTTGTGCCAGTCTCCTCCATGTCACTCCCGCATTCTTTCGAATTTCATTCACCCATCTCACATGTGGTCTTCTTCTGGGTCTTTTCCTGTCCCTTGGAATCCAATCTAAAATTTCGGCTGTCCATCGATGGTCTGTCCTTCTGGCAGTATGTCAAGCCCATTGCCATTTCAGGGATTTAACTCTGATCATGATGTCTTCCACTCTTGTCATTTTTCGGATCCACGAGTTCCTCTTCTTATCTCTCCTGGTTACACCAAGCATGCATGTCTCCATGCTGCTTTGAGTTGTCTGCAGCCTTCGTATGTCTCTTTTAGTCAAAGTCCACGTCTCTGCACCATACGTAAGCACTGGAAGGATGCATTGATCAAACACTTTTCTTTTAAGACATAATGGCATATTGCTCTTGAAAATTATGCTGTTTCTTTCAAAAGCTCTCCAGGCAAGTTTTGTACGCCGATTAATTTCTTCATCAATGTGACCCTCACTTGATATCTGCTGTCCAAGATAAACGTACGTGTCTGTGATCTCCAGCTTTTCTCCATCAATCGATAAATCTTCATTTCTTGTGAAAGAATTGAACATCCCTTTTGTCTTCTGAAAGTTCATTTTTAATCCCACTTCTTTACTCTAGTCAGCAAGTTCCTGAATCATACTCTTTAGCTCTGATGGGGTAGTTGCAAAAATGACTATGTCATCAGCAAAACGAAGGTGGGTTAGATAATCTCCATTAATCTTTATCCCTTTGTTTTCCCAGTTCAGTGATTGAAAGACATTTTCCAATGTGGCATTAAAGAGCTTCGGAGATATGGTGTCACCTTGTCTCACTCTCTTTCCAATTTTTATATGTGTTGTATTTTCAAATAGCCGAATTTTTGCACTTGCATTTTCATAGATGTTATTAATAATATTAATGTATGTATCTTCAATACCGAAGGATTTTAGGGCCATTGTAACTGCTGATGGTTTCACCGAATCAAAGGCTTTTTCATAATCGATAAAAGCCATGCACAATGGAAGTTCATATTCCTTTGCTCTTTCAATTAGTTCTCTCAGTACGTGGATATGATCTATTGTGCTTTAGCCACTCCTGAATCCAGCTTGTTCTCTCGGTTGAGCCATGTCCAGTGTTACCTTCAAGCGGTGTGAAAGAACTTTAGTGAAGATTTTATAAACCACTGATAGGAGGCTGATAGGTCTGTAGTTCCCGAGATTCTCAATGTCACCTTTTTTATGTAGCAGGATCAAGGTAGCGTTATTCCAATCCTCAGGAATCTTCCCTTCATTAAGGCAACGAGTGAAAATTTGGGCAAGAAATGTTTCGATTCTCCCCGCTTCATGTTCTTGATCGCATGTGCAACTTCTGCTGGGAGGACTGGCAGAACTCTCGTACTGGTACCTTTCATGATGTCTGGAGTACATGTATCATCCCTTTCATATAATTTGGAGTAGAAATCTTTCACTCTTGTCATAATTTCGCCTCTATTTCTTGTTACAGAACCATCCTCTTTTCTCAGTGCCATAATCTGTTTTTTTCCCTTACTGAGATGTCCCTTTGCTATCTTTAGGCTTTGGTTGTTTTCAATTGCTTTCCTTACTAGTTCACAGTTGAATTTCCTTACGTCTTCAGTGATACTTTTTCGTACGGTCTTTGCATAGCTCTATATTTTCCACTTTGGAAGTCACGTCTTCTTTAGTTGTCCTCATCTCTCTTCTTTTTTGCATCACTATTTTGGTTTTTCCTGATAATTTGTTCACATGCAACTTGTTCTTAGACCCAGCTAATTTTGTTGCTGTTTCCATAAGAGCTTTGGTTACTTTTCTGGTAACTTCAGAAATATCCACTTCTTCCGATGTTAGGCCTTCTAAAGCAGAGAATCTGTTGTTCAGTTCCAACGTGAAGGTATTATGGTGTTTTTTAAGGTTGGTTATGTCAATATATTTTGTTTGTCTTATGAGCTTGCCACGTTCAAGTTTAGTGTTGAGGTGCATCTTACATCTCACCAATCTATGGTCACTACCTGTGTTGAACTTGTTTAGCACACTGCAGTCTTCTATGACGAATTTTTTGTCACACATAATAAAATCAATTTCACTTGTCGCCCCATTTGGATGTCTCCATGTCAATTTCCTGTGTGGCGTTTTCTTGAAAAAGGAGTTCAAGATGAAAAAGCCTTCTGCCTCTTCAAAATCAACAAGAGTATTTCCACGCTGGTTTCTGTTGCCGTGACCGAATTTACCTTCTGAAGTTTCATTCTGTTGCCGTTGCCCTATTTTTGCATTGAAATCTCCCATAATTATCTTCAAGTGCTGCTTAACTTTATTATTTAGATGACGAATTTCCTCATAAAATTCTTCAATTCTTTCTTCAGGATGACTTGTGGTGGGTGCATAAGTTTGAATAATCTGAGCCTGGTATCTTCTCGAGAGTTGGAGAACGAGTCATGCAGCTCTGTCAGAGGAACTTTCGACTTCTACAACTTTTTCCTTCAGTTTCTTGTTTATTATAAATCCAACACCACTAGTTCTGCCAGTATCTGTCCCACGATAGTAGAAGAGATGTCCACTTTTCAGTTCAATGAGATCTTCTCCTTTTCTCTTTACCTCACTTAGCCCGACGAAGTTCCACTTGGCAGCCCCGGTGGCGCAGTGGTCTAAGGCGTTGGCCTCCGATCATTCGTCCGAAAGGGGTCCGGGTTCGAATCCCGGTGAGGCATGGATGTTGTGCTTGTCTTACGGCACTGGCTCTCTCCCTTCCCTGGAACCAGTGACCCTAAATTAGGGACGGGCGACTGCTTATAGCCCATTGAGTTGCTGACGGTGGTCGTTAAACCTCCAATCCAATCAAAAAAGAAAGTTCCACTTGATCCTTTGTAGTTCCTCTTCCAATCTGACAAGGAAATAAGGTATGATATATTTTTGTTCTCAAAGGTTGTCAAAAGTTCTGTGATACCTTGGGTACAGAGAAAGGTTCAAATAAATAGTCTTTTAAGGTATTTGGTAGTTTTGTTCTCAAAGGTTGTCAAAAGATCTGTGATACCTTGAGTACAGAGAAAGGTTCAAATAAATAGTCTTTTAAGGTATTTGATATTTTTGTTCTCTAAGGTTGTCAAAAGTTCTGTACCTTAAGTACAGAGAAAAGTTCATATAAATAGTCTTTTAAGGTATTTGATATTTTTGTCCTCAAAGTTTGTCAAAACATAACAGTACCTTTTTCTAGCAAAAACGATCCGTGTGCTGACACGCTTATGTTGTTGTCGGGGCGACAACGGAACTCTCGAAGCTTCGCGCTTCACAGGCTGAGGTTGCAGGTCACTAGATCGCTGGGATGTCTCAGGATTTCTGGTAGACAAAGCAAGTTGACCAGAAGAAGCAGTGTCATCAGACTGTCGCAAGGAAGTCCCGGGCTGGAGCGAAGAGGTCCCAGGCTGGAGCGAAGAGGTCCCAGGCTGGAGCGAAGAGGTCCCAGGCTGGAGCAAGAAAGTCCTGGGCTGGAGCAAGAAAGTCCCAGGCTGGCTTGGACACGAACCCGGAATCTGAGAATGTTGAAGATCCGGTTGTTTATTTGGTGGTCGAAGAAGAGGTGGAAAACTAGAAGTGCGCTTCCGTGAACGAGGAGGGACGGTGGAGGAAGGTATAGGCTCCGTCCGTCCCGAGCGAAGATTCCAAGGACGAAATCCTGGCGGATGCAAATGCTGGACTCTATGTTTGGATTGTAGCCCAACACTGAAAGTTCCACTAGGAGACTGTGGAACAGCTGGAGAAAATTCAGGCGGCGGACGCTTTGTGGGTTTAGATGGCACAGATGGCGAAAGAGGACGTTTTTATCCTACTGCAGATTGATTCAATGTTCCTAAAGTAGGCAGCTGCTCAGTAGAAACAGAAGGAAAGATTTTTTATTTGGAGACTGAAGAACCTCAACAATATTTTAGTTGTTTGTCTTTTTAATTTTTTTGATTTAAAACCAAAGGGATGCACTATGCGTGAAGAAGTAAAGGAGCGATTGGAGTATGAGAAGCAGATGAAACTGAGCCTCGTTGCACACGACAAGATTATGCTGAGGAACTGAAAGTACTAGAACTCTCGTCTTTTAAGAAGGCAGGAGACTGAGGAATTGAAATAATGACAGCACCCCGAGTGAATGGAATAATGTCAGAATGAGAATCGTTAACAGTAGAAGCTAAGACCCGCTCAGACGAAGGTAGAGAATCGGACAGGACAGGCGTGGGGTCAATAATTTCATCATCAACTATACATACTTGTGAAGTCCCATCCTCTGCCTGAGGATTCCTGCTAGATTTAGGGTTAATAATTGCATCATTACTTCTAATAACCCATTTCCTACATTGCTGCACATAGGCATAATGTAAGGAGCCATCTGGCTTTTTTAATATGACATTATTATTGTACAATTCTACCAATTCAAAGGGGCCTTCATATAAAAGTGCAAATTTTTTCACAAAGGTGTGTGCAACGGAGAATTGGAAATGAGTTTCTAATAAGACCAGATCTCCAACTGCGAGATCTGGTTCTCTCCGTTTCGCATTATAGTGCCTAGCTTGGCTTAACTGAGCTCGACTGATAGTAGTCCGTGTTTTTGCGCAAGTAATTTTACAGATTCGGGTGTTGGTCTTTGGTTGATTTCATCAATAATGCCAGTTAAATTCTCAAAGGGGGTGCGGATTTTGCGCCCTAGAGAAAGTTCAGCGGGCGTAAACCGCGTTGATTCATGAAATGATGAGCGAAGGGCGAAACAAAACATTTCAACGTGTTCGTCCCAACGCTCATTATTATTGCCAATGAAGGTTGAGATCATCTTTAGTAATGTTCTATTTACACGCTCAGCCGAATTGGCTTGAGGGTGAAATGGACTGATAAATTTGTTTTATTTGAAGCCTCGCATACATTCGCTCAAATAACTCCGAAATGAACTGAACCCCGTGGCCCGAGACTACTGTACGGGGACAGCCAAACCGAGTAAAGACATTATGTATTAGAGTAACACATATGACATCAGCCGTAGCTGCTTTAATGGGGAATGCTTCCACCCATTTAGAAAAATTATCTGTAACAACTAAAATATAACGAGACTTAGTTTTAGTTGATAATGGGTAAGGGCCCAATAAATCTATAGAGGTGCTTTCCAATACATAATTATTTGAACTACAAATAAGGTGACCGGCCGGTCATTTATTATCATAATTGTACTTTTGACAGTACTCACATGAGCGAATGTATGCGAGTATACTATTATACATGCCCGCCCAGTAGGCTACGTCTCGAAGTTTAGTACGAGTTTTTCGTATGTCTAAATGGCCAGCAAGAGGAATGTCATAGAACTCATGGAGTAAGGCCATGCGGAGAGACTGAGGTATCGCAGGGTGTACTCAGCTCTGGAATTCACAAATTTTTTATAATACAAAATACCATCGATGATCTCATAATTTTGACTACGACTCGCTAAAGAAGGTTCACTTGGAGCAGAAGAACCAGCGAGTAAGAAATTATAAATATCGCCAAAATCTGGATCATTCGGCAGTTCAGAAATTATTTGCTCTGAAATGAGAAATAGGGAGGGAGGGTCAGTATCCGCCTGGCCACCAGAACTGACCGGACAGCGAGACAGTGCGTCAGGCAGTTGGTTTGATTTACCAGGGCGATACTGAATTTGAACATTGTATTCCTGAAGTCGAAGTGTCCATTTTAACAATCTTCGAGACAGATTCTTTGCAGTGGTTAAATATTATAATGCCGAATGATCCTTAATGACATTGACAGTTAAATGATTGAGATAGCATTTAAATTTGGCAACAGCAAATAAAATAGCTAAGCATTCTCGCTCAGTAGCAGAGTAATTACGTTCCGCTTTGTTAAGAGTTCGAGAGTCATATGCAATAGGATGCCCTCGATTAGATAGAACAGCTCCTAGACCAACACCTGATGCATCGGCAAAGATATTAAACATTTCTGCATGGTTAGGAAAGGCTAACACAGGTGGCGAAACCAAACATGTTTAAGAGCATTAAAGGCAGTCTCCGCATCTGTGGACCAAACAAAGTGTCTATTTTTTCGTTTCAAGGCAAATAAAGGTTCGCATAGAGTAGCGTACTCCGGAACGAACTATTGGTACCACCCAGTCATGCCTAAAAATTGTGACAATTCTTTCGCCGACTTAGGCCTCGGGAAGTCCGAAATTGGAATGACCTTTGAGTCGTCACTTAGAAGACCTTTATGGGTAATTTTCAACCCGAGATATACTAGTTCGTCCCGGCCAATTAGACATTTGCAGGCTTTAAAGTCAAACCTGCATTATGTAGCAGTTCGAAAACTTGGTCCAACAGAGACAGATGATCCTTCCTCAAAAGTCTCAGAAGAGACAATTATATCATCTAAATAGACATGGACATTAGGTCCGAGCACAGAACGTAAGACTGAGTCAATTAAGCGCTGAAACGTTGCAGGAGCATATGCCAAACGAAAGGGCATTTGTAGAAACTCATATGCTCCAAACGGGGTAATAAATCGAATTTTTTTCTACAGAATTTGGGTGGACAGCAACCTGCCAATAGCCACTAGCTAAATCCAAAGTTGATAGCCAGTTTGTTGACGATAAGTCCTGGAAAATATTGCTTATTATAGGCAATGGATAATTGATAGCTTTAGTCACCGCATTGAGTTTACGATAATCTATCACAAAGGGTTACTCTCCAGATTATATTTTTTGGAACAAGAAAAACAGGTGCTGCCCAAGGACTAAGTGATTCTTTAATTATTCCCGAATGGAGCATGTTCTGAATTTGTTTTTGGAACTCAGCTTTTTTCTGGTTCGTACAGGGATAAGGCTTACATGCAATGGGTTTAGCCCCTTCCGTATCAATGGTATGATACACCACCTGTGTAAACCCTGGTTTATCAGAAAATAACATTGATCTTCTATGGAAAACATGACCAAGTTGGCTTTTGTGTTTAGGCAATAATCTGTCACTCGCAAGAACTGCAGAAAAATTAATAGGCGCTTCTGGGGTGCGAGGACTAATCTCAGGCATTAAGATTAGGTCATGCTGGAAATCAAGTGTAAGCTTAAACATTTTAATGAAATCCACCCCCAGAAGGCAGTCCACGGGTAACTCTTGGATTAAAAAGAAAGTATAAGAAACTTGAACTTTGCCAATCTTGACAGGTAAATGAACTGATCCAGAGATTGAAAAAGCATTATTTTCGGCACCTCGCAGACATTGTTGGGAGCGCCCCACACAAGCAAGCAGCACAGAAATCAAAGTTTAATGCAGAAATGTCAGATCCAGAATCAATTTTAGTAGACACCACTACTTTACCCAAGGTCACAAGAATATTATGCAAAAGCGGAGCTTGAATAGTTAAAACAAGAGATTTGAGGTCTTCAGAAAAACGAGGAAATAGACTTGACCCATCTACCTCCTGCTGAAGTTTAAATTGTCGTGAAACTGATGAGAATATCTTGATTGATTTTGGAAATGTGGCAAAGCACCAGATCGTGCTGAATTGTAGAAACGTGCAGGATAGGCAACATTATTATCATTAGGTCTGCCTTGCCCCCAGCACGGTGTTTTGGATATGTCTTGTCAACCGGGTAGTAATTATCCCGGGGACGAGAAACTTGGTTATTATCCTGGTTCCCATAATGGTCAGGATGTCGCACTTCTGGTGCCCGACGATGCGGTGGCACGTATCTAGACTACTGATAGGCGTTCTCCACCCTTAATTTATAAGCAGCCTGCCTAGGGTGACTGAAAAATTGCCCTTGACGAATGTTCTGTTTTGGCTGCTGATACTAGTAGTTTGAATATGAGGTTCATGGTACTGCGTAGGTTGTCGGTACTGTTGGACCTGTGAAGATTGCCCTTTACTGTGGCGCTCTTCATAGACTCGAACTAGTTTTAGGCACTCGTGAATGGAGAGAGGACGTCGAACTTCCAAAAAATCCTGCAGGAAAGGATCCAGCTGCTGTAGTAAGGTGTCACAAATATCAGACTCGACTGCAGCGGGATCCCATAATTTGTAAAGTCGAACTGTTTCCAGGGCGAACGAGACTGGACTGTCTGACCCTTGCTGGAAAACAGTTGTTGGCTAGGCCTGCCTTATTGGTGCCAAAAGGAGAAACATCCAAAAATGCAGCTCGAAATTGCGTATATGAGCCCTCTGGGTTCATTCGACGCCAGTGTCTGTACCAAACCTTTGCCGTGTCTTACAAATATGTGCCAGCAATATGTATCTGACAGTATTCAGGAACATTATATAAGTCAAAATGATCATCAAGATCCCCCAGAAACTTAAGCGATCAGCCGTTTCCCCTGGATTCAATAGAGCCCGCATGGGGTACGTAATGAGCAAGAATTTTGCTCCTTCTCACGGGGGGTGGTGGGGTAAATTGTTGTTGAGGCACTGCGGTCGAAGAACGCGGTACATAAGTTTCGTATCTCACGTATTCGCTGTCTGGTAAGTCAGAACCGCAGGCCTCGTACAGAGCACTGGGTGAATTATGTGGAACTCTATAACGCTGAGTGCGTAGATTATCTGTTGTAGAATTATGAGTCTCATGATCCTGTCTATAACAGTAATAGAAGTGACCGATAGGATCCGTTAGGTTAGCCATTTTCCGTGTTATCTATGAAACTGTTCGACTAGAATTCGGGTGCCAATATAACGTAGAAGTCTTTTCGTACTTCTACGTTAATTTAAAACAGCAACATACTAAGAAATAGTTCCTAAATGAAAGAAACCTTAACGGCCAGACGAAACATGTAAACAACAGAAGTCAAACTTACGGTAAAGATGCTTCATTCAAGGTTGTAGCACGTCCATAACAGAACGATATCAATATTTAAACACACCACACAGCTTCACAGCTCTTAACACAACGCTCTCTTTACAACGCTCTCTTTCAGCGCTCGCTTTACACGCTCTGCAAGCAACAGTTTAGTCGTCGTTTTTATCTCTCGTTCTTATCTTATCTCAGGCATACGTCACGTGCATTCAACCTCAATTGTGTTGCCAAACGTATTCGTTTGAGAGAAAAGATATTGCGTTAAGAGTGAAATATAACTGAGAATAACTCAAGATTTACACAGGGAAAGAAACTAAAAAGGAAAGTTAATTTAGAATATACGTCACAACATATATACAGTGAAATCCCGGTTTTACGCTTCTCAGGGGACCAGAATAAAAAGTCATTCGATGCCAGAAACGTAAACCTAAGGTCGGGGTAAAATTAACTTTATAAGCACAATAGGGTGTACAAAAAACAGAAAGCCCTTGCATCATAAAAATCAACTAACCAAATAACAGAAACCAATGCACGCTAACTACTGCAGAGCCTAAGGGCTCAAGGAATTTTGCGCACCCCCTCTTCCACAACTTTTATAAGCCCATTTTGTAAAATATCAAAGCATAATAAAGCAAACATACAGTAAATGTCCTGACAAAAATACTTTATTCACTCAACAATAAGAAAATAAAACAATTACAATTAGCAAGTCAGTGGTTTACTTGCTTTTCATTAGCAAATTTGTCTATAACATCTTTATTCTAATTTTACAGTTAAATCATTTTCAATGGCAAGCAGAGCAAGATAGACCAAACGCTGTTGGATTTGAAATGATCGTAAATAATTTTTAACACTCTCATGTGCTGGAAAGGACCTTTCAGCTGAGCAGTTTGTAGCGGGAGTACATAAATAAATCTTAAAAATCGTAATGATAGGCTATTACAGTGGGCAAAAAAGTATTTGCACAACTTGTTTTTCAGCAATAATTTCACACAAATAATAATAATAGGGGAAAAAGTATATTTATTTAGTGATAAATGGGCTAATGAAACAAAAAATACTCTGTTGAGAATTTAAAAAAAATACGGGACGAGACATTAACAAAAAAGGCATTTTCTGAATGGCAAAAAAGTATTTGCACACGAGTGATACCATCACTATGTCATAAATAAAGTCCAAAATAATTGTCTAATATTTAGTATGCATACCTTTTGCATTAATATTGGCTTGAAGCGATCTTCTACTAATTGTTTAGTCATTTCTTGTGCAGTATTCTGCCGTTCTTTAGTTACTGCTGGTTTTAGATTATTTCCCCCCGAAATTTCACTTTTCCTTAAAGATAAATCCAATAAATACCACAAATTCTCGACAGGGATAACGTCTGGAGACTGTGGAGGGGAGGAGGGGGGATGAAGCCTCTCGCGAACATTATACAATAAACACTCTTTTGTGATACGTGCAGTGTGTTTCAGATCGTTATCCTGTTGAAAGATATAACAATCACTTATGCCTAATTTCGCTGCACTACACTGTCTGCTAAGTTTTTGCGCAACGCATCAATATATTTCTTTGCATTCATTATACCCTCAATAAACGCAATTTTACTCACTCCATTTTAATCCATGCAGCCCCATATCATTATACATGACCTCCATCATGCTTCATAGTTTCTTTGAGATTTTGTTGCTGGAGTTCAGTACAAGGTCTGCGCCACACAATTTTTTTACCGTCAGAGCCAAACATATTGATCATTGTTTCGTCAGAAAATATAACATTCTTCTAGAATTCGATTGATTTACTGATGTCGGCTTTAGCGAAATCCAAACGTTTCTGTCTATTTCTGTCACTAATAAAAGGTTTTCCCTTGGCGTTCTGCTGTGTAACTGTGCATTTCTTATTGTTTGAGGACAAACAGTCTGTGCAGCACATTTCTTATTGTTTGAGCACAAACAGTCTTACCTGATAGTGTCACAAGTTATACAGCTAGAGTTCCAGCACTGGCAAATGGTTTTTCCTCACTTCTTTCACAACATAGCGTTGCTCCCTGGTTGTAAGAACCTTTGGACGACCGGTTCTCCCCTTGTTATCTGTATTACCAGTTTCTTCGTGTTTTCTCACCACATATCTGATTGTTGATAAGTTCAAATTCAAAGTTTCACCAATTTTTCGATAACTTTTCCCTTCTGTACGCTAAGAACAAATTTTCCCGTATAGGTTTGGGTAACTCGGACTTCTAACATGTCATGTTGAATTACAACTTGAGCTGAGCACTGCTGCTAGTCTTAAATTCACACATACAACTGTAGCAACCACTTGACATTTGCTTATAATACCGCTGAAGTTCGGTTTATGCAAATTTCAGACATGATGTAGTGTTGTCACTGCATTGTGCAAATACTTTTTTTGGTAGCGATTTTTTAGTAACTGCTCAGTACACTTTTTTTTAACGAATTCAACAGAAATATTTTTACCTAAATAATTGACATTCACATTTATCTTTGCACTGAAACAGTTTTTAGCTCTGTTTTTCTTGTTATCATGACATCATTGCGAAAAACCTTGGTGTGCAAAATACTTTTTTTACCCACTGTATGTTCTTCTTCTGAGAGAAAACTTTTCATATGTATACATTCTGTTCCAAATGTTTCTTTTGTATCTGATGAATGATGATTCTATATCAATTTATCACCTGATTTGTGATAAATTGATATATTATGTCATTCTATATCGATTTATCACCTGATTTGTGAATTTTAGCACTATTGGTTTCTGTGAGGTTTGACAAAAATGAGAATCTTTCAGAAAATTGGTTGTAAACAAGTATTTGGATTTTCAATTCTGTTGACAATATGTGCAATATCTCCATATAACTGGTCTGCAGGATACAATTTATATCATTTTCGTTGTCAGGTTCAGATTCAGATTCTGACTCATCGAAAAACCTCTTACGCTTTTTTATTCATTCGGGCCTACTTTCCTGTTTCTACTGTGTGTTTTGAATTTTTTTCTGCAATATTTTTGTAAACATCAAATGACAATTTCATTTCATTCAGAAAAATATAGATAGAATTATACAACTTGACTACAGTACCGGCATCCACTTCACTTCCTCAGATTGCAATTTTTCACTTACCGCATTGAATCTTTCCAGAATAGCTCTCCAGACTGCAGCCGTGAAGGTAATTTCAGAAGAGTATAGTTTTTTTTAATTCCCTTTGCCTCTTGGCTAGTAACTGACGTCTTATTTTTATCTTCTTTTATACATTTTAGAGCTTTAATAATGGTTTCAAAATTACGGTTTAGACTTTCACTTGCCTCTTCTCATGCGAACCATTTTCTTCCAGAAAGTGCTTAGACAGAAAGGTTTCCCGATGTGAAAAAGAACTCTAAAAGTATCCAACAATTAGTTGATCCTGAGAAAATATTGTACAGATTTTGCAGCACCTCAAAAAAGGTTACAGCCAGCCTGTGAGTGTGTGTTAGAGAGAGAGAGAGAGAGACAGAGGAAGAGAGAGAGAGAGAGAGAGAGAGAGAGAGACAGAGAAAGAGAGAGAGAGAGAGAGAGATAGAGAAAGAGAGAGAGAGAGAGAGAGACAGAGAAAGAGAGAGAGAGAGTTACAGATTTCAGCGTTCGATCCCACTAAATACAGGCAGTGGGCTGAACACGGTATGAAAAATGCTAATGAATTGGCCTCTTTGATTTTTGCTTGCAGGCCTACATATATTGTATCCCTGACATATTAGCAGCATTGTCATAGGTTTAACCCTGACAGTTACTTATGCCTAGCTCGTGGGTTGAGAGGAGAGTAATCACAGCATTAGACAGCTCTTTACCGGTATGTCCAGGATTTTTTAAGAACTTGTGACGTATATTCTAATTTAACTTTTATTTTTAATTCCTTTTCCTATGTAAATTTGAGTTTGTTCTCTTTTGCACTTTCCAAACTTAGCGTGATATCTTCTCTCTCAAACGAATAAAGTTGGCAACAATTTTGAGGTCAGAGAAAGTGACGTATGAATGTGATAAGAACGTTCGATCGTTGTTAAGCTATAGATAATACGACCGAATTAAGGTATTATGTGTGAAGTGTAAAACGTGCAGTACTATAGTTTGGATTTCATCTACTGTGCTATACCAATAAAAGGTTAAATGTAGGTTGGACTTCTGTATATGTTTCGTCTGGGCGTAAAACCTTAATTTTTTGGAGTTATCCCGTGCAACTATTGCTTCGTATTCTCATTTAGTTCAAAATTTCCTTAGTCATTGTTTTAGACACAGCGTAACATCAATTTCGCACACGAAAAAAGGTTACGTTATAAAATGTAAAAAGCGTTCTACCGCAGCACCTTCTTTGTTTACATATCTTACAATAAAGTTTACACGGTCATTTTGTGTGATGTCAGGTGCGGAATCCACAATAACTACAAAATACACTGGCGGAAAGTGAAAAAAGAACACCAAGAAGTAGATGTCTAATACCAAAGAAATTTATACAGCATAATAACGGAATACAGAGGATAACGTGATCAAAACATTATGGTAAATACAGCTGTATTTGCTGGTAAACTGAAAAATAACATTTCCATGTAACATGGTTAGTACGAGGTTGAACCGCCATGAACTGCGTCACACTGTGCAATTCTGGCATGGAGTCTGTCGTACAGATGTTGGATGTAAGTTTTATGCGTCCAGGTGGAGGACGCTTAGAGTTCCAAGCATCCTCCACCTGGACGCATAAATCGGGGATGGTCGTGGCTGGCCGTGGAGACTGGATAAGTCTTTGTCCCATAAAATCCCACACGTGCTCAATGGGGGACAAATACGGTGAAAGTGCAGGCCATGGAAGTTGTCTCACACCCTGAAGTGCATGTTGCGTTGCGCGTGCCGTGTGTGGGCGTGCGTTATCTGGATGGAAAACACCACGATGGACCGATCTTACAAATGGCACAACAACGAGCTGAATGATGTTGTTGATGTGCTGTTTAACGTACGCGGTACAAACACTAGTTGTGTACGGGAGTGATAGCTGATCGCTCCCTACACTAGGAGACCGGGTGTAGGCCCTGTGTGTCGCTGGCGGATGCAAGAAGGGTGGAGACGCTCCCCTGTGCGTCTGCGAACACGCATACGGCCATCGGAGGCTCCCAAGCAGAATCTGCTTTCATCGCTGAACACGACAGATCGCCATTGCGTTCTCCAGTGCAGACGTTGGCGACACTACTGCAGCCATTCCTGACGGTGGGCTGGAGTCGGAGGTACACATGCCAGAGGCACACGTGCACGTAGTCCTGCATCCAGTAGACGGTTGCGGATTGTTCGCACAGTCACCGCAGGCGCAACGGCAGCTCGGATTTGTGTCGCAGTGGATGTTCAGCTTGACAACGCCGCTCTTCTTATGCGTCGATTGGTCCGCTCATCAGTCCGTATGTGACTCCCGGTTCCGCGTCTTCTCGTGTGGGAATGTTCCTCAGACCATCTATGCCACCAGCGTACCACCACTGATACTTCTCGTCCAATTCGCTCCGCAATACGACGATACGGCCACCCGGCCTCGCGGAGTCCGACTAGACGACCTCGCTCAAAGTCCGATAACTGCTGAAATCGTGCACGTCTTCCATGTCCAGGCATTGCAGCTTCTTCCGGGTCTTCGCACGTGTCCGTACGCTGACGGCTGATTACATTCACTTCGCCGTACTCCTTAAATACCACCGACGATAATTGGCATATTATGGCGTGCTGTGGCGTAAGCGCTCACCAGTTGGTCCCGAAATTAACATCATACCTACGTAAGCTCGACCCCATTAACATATGTAAATTTCATGATCGTCCGCCAATTCCTTCTTGGTGTTCTGTTTTCCCTTTCCTCCAGTGTATTTGGATTTTTTCACTTCCCTTACTATAATTTCTGCAATAATCTTAATGAGCTCCTCTTAGGTGCCAAATGAGAAGTATGACGTCTTGCCTTTACAATGATTTCAATACTGGGTGATGTGACCTTTCAAAAACGGGTCAAATTCTCCTATAAGCTCCAAGAACATCATAAAATTTCCATTCTTTACAGAACCAAACATTTCATCTTCACCCAGGAATGGTAACCCACGAGAGGACAGTTTTTTAACAACAGCTACTACTCTCTGGAAAACACATCTCCAATATTTAACTTTTTCTAACTGGCATTGTAGACGCCTGTCAACTCTGCACAGTTCATTACCCCGTTTTTTAAACATTAACACACAATCACGATGAGAGTGAAGATTCTCATCCTCTGTCACCCGCTGATCAGCATGCTTCCAATCATTAAACCATTTGCAGCAAATTGTGATGTCCCTCCAAAACGTTTATATGGAGCACAAAAAACAGATCCTTGGCTGCAGGAATACATTAGATAGGCACGTTCAATAACGTCTCCATTTAAAAGTTTTTGTTAAAACAGTGTTTTTGTCAGGACTCTATGTTTGTCGTCGGGAAAAATCCGCTTTGAATTAGAAAAATTGCTGTCCATATTTTTATTCTCGCTATTTTGGGCACAGTAGTCCGTGTGACATCATTTATCACCCAAAAAAATGGGTCATCCGTTGGTTTCAAATTTTCGTTTTTTTTTATACTGGATCGTCTACACTGCCAACACTAGGCCTACTGGAAACACTACTAAAAGTACACTCATGAAGTCTGTCTGTATCATCATTTTCGTTTTCGATTATTAATTGAGGCGAAGTTGCTTCAATTTGGGTGGTGTTTCTTTGGTGTTTGAGACAGCAATTCGCTTTCCTTATTCTTTTTCTCTTCTGCTAACCTGTGGTACTTTGCACCACTCAATCGTTTACGACCATTCGTTTTGTAAAAATGACAGGAAATACACTCTTAATAAACACAACTCAATACGAATCACCAAAAAAAAAGGCAAAAAAAAAATATAGCGGCAAAATAACTTCACAGTCACGCGGCACACTAAACAAACAATAGTGAATAGTGTAATGTAATGTATGTTTCACACCTACTATACGAGTATATCACACATTTTTTAATATAAAGCTACAATAAAAAATACAGAACATACTGACGTACAACAGACACACGCTTAGTATTTACAAACCGCTGTTTTCAAGGTTTTAGTTAAGTACCCGGTAGTGGTACAAACCGTATGGGCGCCTATGCAGTACGTTCCGCTTTCAAACAGCAGTGTATTAATACCATTATCACACAAACAGTGTGAACATTTACTACCCGCTTCCAGACCGGGGTATCAAACTTTTGTCATTCACGTAGTGCTAAATATCTCTTTCCATTCAAAGCGTATTCTTGAAACTCATTTTAAAACTGTTTACTGTTTATTTTTTGGCCGACCCCCATAAATTAATGCCCTGGGCCCGGGCCCATTAGACCCATTAGACCCATGCCTAAATACGGCCATGCTGTTAGTACAGTACTCATGTGCATAGCATGTATTGTAGATACATTTCTGTAAGAACCAAAAAATGCGGTATAACTACGCACGTACTTGCAATACGGGATTTTGGTTTGGAAAACATCGGTAATTTCATTTTGCTTTCTATTTTTAGTGTTTAGCTCAAGCAAAGCTTTCTGAATAACTAAAAGGCTTTGCAAGTGTTTTTCTTGACGATAGTGAACAAGGAAAATAACAAGTTTTAATCCATTTAATGCCGATTTGAAAGAAGACAGGTTCCGAAATTTCGGCTACATTGTCGTCGTCAATTTCTTCTGATGAACAATCCATTACATCGGAGATTGTTTGAACCTCTGAAGTTAGCACGTTTTATCACATCCAGCATACTTTTCAAAATCAGTTGCAAGTTCATGTAGTCATCCTCTGTCTCAATCGGAACGTCAAGTCCATTTGAATTATCCTCTGCTTCCATTTGATGTTGGAAATCCGCACTTCCTCAAAAGAGTGAGAAATGCAAGCGCTTGCATTTCTCATATTTCATGAAGGTATGAAATGTATCGCTTCCAATATGTTGATTTTCTGCTTCCACGCATCTTCAAGGTTTCCGAATCAAGTTCAGCCCGTGCTTTTTTCACCAGCTGTTTCCGGTAAAACCCTTTAAAGGAACAGTAATTCCCAAATCGCTCGGCTGAAGTTTGTTTGCATAGTTTGAAGAAAAATACTGTATGTGCACATGTCGAAGTTTGGAATCAACATGGGCCGAACACTGATCAATAAATAAAATAATCTCATTTCTTTCCTAGATTGTGCAAAAACTCATTTCTTTTCTAGATCTCATTTTCTTTCCTAGATTGTGCAAAAACTTTGCGTCATCTAGGCCCTTTTGTTTGCTTCATACAAAGTTGGAATTTTAATTGTGGCAGCTGCATAATTACTACAGATACAAAACGCACACCTGTTTCAAATTTTTAGAGTCCTTTTACCAGCATTGAAAATCAAAAAAAAATGCTGGTAAAAGGACTGAAAAAATTTGAATTTCTCTTTCAAAATTTTAATCCTTTTACCAGTATTGTGTAACACCCGTTGTTAGCTAAGTGCAAGTCGTAGGATGCCGTTGACCGTGTCTTTTCGCTTGATCGTTCGTATAGAGCAGTCTACTGCTTGAAGAATGTCTGGGATAGTCTGAATAGAATGCCGCTAAGTGGTTCCTTCATTTCTTCATTTTAGGGATCAAGTCGAAGTCACAAGGGCTTAAGTCAGGAGGTACGGCGGGTGGTAGAGCACTTCCCAGCCCCATCGAGTGAACAACCGATCCACAGCATAAGCAACATGCGCTCGAGCATTGTCATGCAAAATGATGGGCGGGTTCTGCATAAAGTGCATCTGCTTCTTCCTCATAGCTGGTCGCAGATTTTATTCCCAAAAATGTAGAATAATAATGCGAAGTGACGGTCTGGCGTTGAGGTACGGCATGCCTCAGGATAACATCATCGCAGTCGTAAATGAGAATAACCGTAGTATTGCTGGGGTTCCGACGAAATATGGATTCTTGTGGTGACCCATAATGTTAGATTGGCGTTACGGTGACCCACTTGTTAGATTAGCGTTCCATTTCTGACTCATATGATCTAGCTCATGTATCGTCCAGCGTGATGATACGGTGAAGGAAAGCTTCTCCTTCGCGCTTGTAGCGTTCAAAGTGGATACGAACAGCCACGTATCGTTGCCATTTCTGGATCTCAGTCAGAGCATGCGGAACCAATCTCGATGCAGTTTTTCCCATTTCCAAGCATTCCTTCACAATGTATAGCACAGTTGTATGCGACACTCCTGTCTGATTTGTTTACTGACGAATCATAAAAGGCCGATCTGTCTCCATTAACGCGGAAACAGCACTCACTTGTTCTTCACTTGCACTGGGACTACCTGGCCGAGACTCATTTTTCACATTCTGGCGTCCATCATTGAAGGCTTTTACCCAGTTTTCAGTTGTTCTGTATGGTAATGCAGATTACCCACGAAACTCTAAAAGTCTTAGATGACACTGTTGTGCAGTACGACCTCTGGCACTTTGAATTTTTATCCAGCACCGCTGCTCCAATTTCGAAAACAGCGTGACTAGACCGACGGGTAATGACAGCTCATATTCTTCTTGTTATTGCGCAGGTCAGTTGGAAAGGCGAGTCCATTTTACAGTGAGGTGTGCTAGGTATCCAACGAACGTGTGGCCTAAGCAGCATAAACTTGTCGCGTTCCGCTTTGATTCTACAGATGTGTTGCCACTACTAAAATTCCAGCCATCGTAGCTCGTAGGGAAACTCTTCACGTTTTTGAAACAACGTTGTTTCTTAGAACTGCCGATAACCAGATGTGTTAATCTTTCACTCCCGTCGGCATTGAAGCCTAATAAGACAGTTGCAGCCTAATAAGACATTGCAGCTCTAATCGCATTTTCGACATTTTTTCCACCGTGGCATGATTCTCCCTTCACAGCATATGTTTTATCAGGCTATATAATTAAAAAAACGATTATATGATTAAAAAAACGATTAGCCTCATCGGGTTTGAAAATGCCCTTTGGAGAATAGTTTGCGACTATAGCAGGAAAGATCTTCGTCTTTCATTCATCAATTGTAATCGGATCAACACTTGCAGATTCACTACAAAGTGATAGGTACGTAAGATTGTGGCGTTTCTTTAGTTCTTCCATTTAAAGCACTGAAGTCGGTTAAACTGAGCCGAGTAGCAATCTATTTCTAAGGCATGTTCCTTCAGTATTGACCTATTTAAAGGTTCGTTTGCGGCTCGAGCTTGCCTGAACCACGTAGTTAAAATTGTTTCCAGTTCACCGTAAGGTGAACTTTTTAAAGTCTTACTTTTATTAGAACAATGACCTAACCTTTCCGAAGTAATTTTGATTGACTCTTTTTGTTTTTGAAATTGTTTCAGTGTTGAAACCAATAATCCAAGAGACTTTGCAAATTCAACTTTAGTTCAATGAAATTCGTTATCTTTTTGCATAGTGGAAGCTTTTTCAGCTAAGGAAAGAAATTTGCGCTTCTTACTCGCCATCTTCACTCTCACGTCTAAAAAGCGAGATTTAAACAGACAGCAAACTGGCTGAATTGCTCTCAGAACCTCAAGCCATTCTTCCCAAGCTGAGGCACAGGCACGTTCAACACAGGGATTTACGGCACTACACGAGTCTCTCCAGCAAAGTTGCTAAGATAAGACACGTACAGTCTGAGGAATGCGGCACTGCCCCAACTGGGCGTCACGTGCTTTCCACAAATTCTGGGGAGGAACAGTCGGTTGTTCTTAGAACAGTCAACTGGTGTGTCATTCCGAATGTGTAAATTCAACAGTCATTCCGAATGTGGAAATTCTGAGAACAGTCAACTTGAAAACTTGACAAATTCTGAGAAGAGTCAACTAGTCAACAGTCATTCCGAATGGAGATTCTGAGAACAGTCAACTAGTCAACAATCATTCCGAATGGAAATTCTGAGAACAGTCAACTAGTCAACAGTCATTCCGAATGGAAATTCTGAGAACAGTCAACTAGTCAACAGTCATTCTGAATGTGGAAATTCTGAGAACAGTCAACTTTGTCGTCAGATTCTTCTGAGGAATGCGGCCAGAGGGAGAACAACCAGTTTAAAGCAATCTTACAAGTACGGAAACCAAGAAAGATACGAACTTAGAAGAAAATCAGATTTGGCACCAAACGTTTTAGAATGGAAAAGCATATAACACGGGGGAAACGTAGAATTATCGGGACTTCAGAAAACGTTGCTCGAATCGGAAAAACGTGAAATGCGGGAACGTAAGATTGGGGTTTCACTGTATTATATATACACTGACGGAAAAAACTCCCAACACCAAGAAGGGGTTGTGTTAGATAAACGACAGTTGGTAGGCGGTGAGAGTACATCTGTAAGATGACGTCTATGCAAATTTTGCGCTCGGCGCATACGTGTGGCGCTAGTAGCGCCCCTCGGAGCATGTAAAGCAGGTTTGCTGTAAATACGCGCTGTAACGTTCGTGAGCGTTAGTTATCGTTGAGATTCGACGTAGTGTGTTGATGTTAGTCACGAATGCCTTTAAGAAGACGAAGAAGCCATTATCAACAGCTCACTGAGTTTGAACGAGGTAGTGTAATAGGGCTACGAGAAGGTGGATTTTCTTTCCGCAATATTGCAGAACGACTTGGCATTAATGTAGCCACTGTGCATGATTGTTGGCAGCGGTGGTCAAGGGAAGGTACTGCCTCAAGAAGACCGGGTTCCGGTCGACCACGTGGCACTACTGAGAGGGAAGATCGCCGTGTACGGCGTATCGCCGTGGAGCATCGTACTGCGTCTGCGGCAGCAATTCAAGCTGCAGTTGCCACCACAGTGACACAACGAACTGTTACAAATCGGTTACTTGAAGGACAGCTCCTAGCCAGACGCCCTGTAGCGTGCATTCCACTTACTCCAAACCACTGCCGTTTGCGACGTCAGTGGTGTCAAGCTAGAGCTCATTGAAGGACGGAGTGGAGATCTGTTGTGTTTTCTGATGAAAGCCGGTTCTGCCTGGGTGCCAGTGATGGCCGTGTGTTGGTTAGAAGGAGGCCAGGTGAGCGCCTGCAACCAACCTGTCTGCGGCCGAGACAAACTTGACCTACACCTGGAGTAATGGTCTGGGGAGCAATTTCCTATGACAGCAGGAGCACTCTCGTGGTTATACCACGCAGCCTGACGGCACAGTTGTACGTCGGTTTGGTGATTCAACCTGTTGTGCTGCCATTCATGAACAGCATTCCAGGGGTGTTTTCCAACAGGATAACGCTCGCCCATATACCACTTTTGTAACCCAACATGTTCTACAGAGTGTCGACATGATGCCGTGGCCTACTAGATCACCAGATCTTGCACCAATCGAGCACGTATGGGACATCATTGGCCGACAACTTCAGCGTCACCCCCAACTAGCATAAACCGTCCCTGTATTGACCGACCAAGTGCAACAGGCATGGAACTCCATCCCACAAACTGACATCCAGCACCTGTACGACACAATGCATGAACGTTTGCGTGCTTGCATTCAACATTCTGGCGGTTACACTGGTTATTAATGTACCAGCATTTCACATTTAAAATGGCTCTTCTCGCGCTTACATTAAGCTGTGATCTTAAAACCTTAATCGATTAAATATGTTACCTATAAAAATGTATTGCCGCCATTTCATTTCTCTACAACTACTTTTTCGTGGTGTAGGGATTTTTTTCCGTCAGTGTATATATATATATATGCTACAATAATTGCTCAAAGGAGCAACCACCAACAGTAATACATGCCTAATAGCGTCGACGCAGTGATTGGCGTACATTTTCAAAAATGCCATGTATTTCTCGAACAGTTGCAGTAGTGACACAGTCTGGCGACGAGGTCCTCAGTGGAGCGAATGGAAGTCTCGTACACGAGGCCCTTCAGATGACCATATAGGAAGAAATCGAGACTTGATAAATCAGGCAATTATAGTGGCCAAGAGACAGGTCCACATCATCCAATCCATCGCCCCCCACCCAAAAAAATCACACAAAAAAAGGGCATCTAGGTAATTACGCACCTCAATGCTGGCGCCCCATCGTGCTGACACCACATTCGACTTCGAACGGCTACTGGAATTACTGGAATATCCTGAAGCAATTCCGGCAAGACCTCCTCCAGAAAAATACGATAACTCCTCCCGTCGAGTCGAGGTGGTAGCAGATATAGCACAATCAGAAAGGTGTTGACGATACCCACCTAAAGATTGACAGGAAATCGTTGCTGGTAAGCATATGGCCGTGTAGCGTGCGGATTGGCGTTAGCCCAAACATGAACATTATGCACATTAAACACTCCTTCACGTGCAAAAGAGGGTTCATCTGCGAAGAGCACATGTGCTGGAAAATGCAGCTACATTGCACTTTGCTACATAAACCAGCGGCAGAATTCTCCGAGCAGAGGATAATCCTCAACTCTCAATGAATGAATTCTCTGTAAATGGAAGGGGTGTATTTGCTCTTCCTGCAAAACTCTCCATACGGTGGTTTGGTGCACACCTACGCTACGTGCAACGGCTCGCGTGCTTGTGTCGGGACTTTCTTCTACCTCCCGTAGAATACGATCATCCATTTCTGGAATTCTCGAACTTCTCGTCCGACCCGCATCATGCATGCTGACATGGAGTGATCCGGTATCACAAAGCTGGCGGTAAAAACCCTCAAACATTTTATGATCCGGCACTCACCTATTGGGGAAGCGTTCAGGGTACAATCTTTGCGCAGCTGTTCCATTTCCATTGGCAGCCCCATACATTTGATGTATGTCTGCCTTCTCGGAATTCGTGAATTGCTCCTTCACGTGCGAAATCCGCTTTGCGACAGATGGTTTTAAGCAGAGGAACGATTTTCAAGCGCGACAAACAGCGCCCTCTAGCGCCTACACGCTTCGGTTGCGGACATACATTGTATGGCAACTCTAATTTTGAGGCCGCTGTGGTGCACTGGAAGCATATCCGGCGCGTACCTGGAGGACCCTGGGTTCGATTCCCGGAGGCGGCCAATGAGAATTTTGACCGGCCGTTTGTCAGGGGCTGGTCGAGACAGTACATTGCTATTGATTGCTAATCAAATTGACTGCAACTTCGTGAGACTCTCTCAACAAAGCGAGGGGAGTGGTTTGCTCCCCTCAACATTTTTTTGTTGTTGTTTGTAACAGAAAGTGTTTGGTGCAGTCATTTTGAACCTAGAATAAAACTGCCCTTGTCAGGGCAATGTCCAAAACGCAGTCACAGTACTGTGCGCAATTCTGACATACGAGCGGGTACGTCGTCGTCGTGCCGGTCCCCCTGGACCACGGACCAGGCCAAATCCCGCACTCAACCGGAGCCAGGTGTTGGTTACAGCGGATAACCCCGGGGTGCCGTTGAACACTTGGATTCCTCGAACGACGTACTTCTAACTGACCAGGGACACAGGTCCCGGGACTTTCACTCGGTTAGCAACTGGAGTAGAGAGATTGCAAAGGATACGGGGTCCCCAACCCCCGGTCCAAGTGGGCCCGTTGAGGCCGACTGCGACTTGGATACTCTGTCGGAGTTCGCAAGCGCAGTCAACTCTTTCTTTCAAGAGTTGGAGAGGATTCTTGAGAATCCTTCAAACAAGGTATTGGTGAATACCCGAACCAAGATTCGGAAGGTAGCGAACTTGCTACAGGACACTTGCACTAAACAAGTAATAGAGATGAGTCTCGCCCAAGGGAGACTCCAGGAAAAAAGGGAGCGCGCAACCGCGGAACCAAAATCTTATTCCGAAGCGGCACGGACAAAGCCTAGCAAAGGGGAGCACGGCCCCAAGGCAAAAAGTGACTAAGAGGGAAGTCGTGAAGAGGGACGAGAAGAGGCACGTGCTTCTCGTTTACACGGCATCAGACGAAGGTTCTCCCTCGTCTGATGAGGTTAACGTGACTCTTCATCACAGATTTGCCGATCTAAACTCCAAATTGGAGTGAAGAGTGTAAGAAAGGTGAATGGGGGAGGAGTAATGGTAGAATTATCCTCCGCCAAGGATGTTGAAAAATTGGATTCCGAGCTAAAAAGCAACGAGGTGGCCAAGGACAACCTTCGGTCAAGATTGCCAGCAAAGAAGGATCCAAAGTTCATCGTTCACGGGATTAATGAAAACCTGTCAAGGCAACAGGTCGAGAAATGTCTCCTGGAACAGAACCCAGAGCTGGAGAAGAGCAGACTCCAACTCAAGTTTTCATTGAAAGCGAAGGGCGGGAAACACCACTGGGTAGCAGAGGCGGACCCACTAACCTTCAAAAAGTGATGCGACGAGGCAAGCTCGGCGTAGAATGGACCATCCACTCAGTAAGGGAATACTTGAGGGAGGTCCGGTGCTTCAGGTGTAACGGGATCTGGCACTTTAGGTCAAGGTGTCCCGAAGAGCAGGATAGGTGTGCCCGGTGTGGGGAAACCGAGCACAAGCGCCAGGAGTGCAGCAATAGCCCAGTCTGCACTAACTTCCTGGCAAACAATAGGAGATTCAGGCGTCGAGTGCATATAGGCCACTCGAGCCTCGACAAGGAATGCCCAAGCCTTGTCAGAGAACTGGCTCTACTTAAAGAACGCACTCACTATGGGTGAAAAACCAAAGAGAGGCGTTAAGGTGCTCCAAATCAATCTACACCATGCACGGGCAGCAACGGCACAGGCCCTGGTGACAGCCACAGAGCAAAAAGCTCATCTTCTGCTATTGCAAGAACCATTCGACCAGGGGGAAGAGTGGTGGGCTTCCCTAACTCCTTCCGAATCTACCACACGAAGGTGGAAAAACCCAGGGTAGCCACGGTCGTCAAAGGCGTCCCTAGCGGTTCTCGAGATAAAATGCACCGAGGACGTGGTCGCCCTGGGGGTGGAATGTGGTGACAAGAGGTTTTAAATGGTGAACGTATATAGTTATCCAGCAAGCGATCTGAGAGATACGCTGAATGAGCTAATGGCTCTATTAGGGGAATTCCCGAGCCATGAGATAATCATAGCTGGTGATTTCAACGCGAAGAGTCCTCTCTGGGGCCACCAAGACAAGGATGAACGAGGCCAGCTTCTAGTAGTCTTTGCCAATGCGGCAGATTTGAGTTTCCTGAACGATCCAGAGAGCCCCGACCTTCCAAGGGGCGAGGGGCTCTTCCTGGATTGACGTGACTCTTGTGAGGTCTCTCAGCGCAATCTCGTCCAGGATTGGCAAGCAATGGACGATTAAAGCTGCAGTGACCACTTAGCACTGTCTTTCGTTTTAGGATCGGAAAGGCCCATTCGGCCCAAGCGCAAAAGGTTCTTCAAGATGAATCTCGACTGGTTGGCGTTTAAAGCCAAGCTAACCACCCTGTTGGGAGGTAGGAGAGCAGAAGAGGCAGGAGAGGTGTCGAACCTCAACTCCCTCTTTGAAGAACTAACCAATCAAGTAACAGCGCTATGCGAGAGTAGCAGGGGAAGAAAAAGGGGAGCCAAGGATCCCCACCCCTGGTGGTCGGAGAAACTAAAAGCTCTAAAGGCGAGAGCTAGACGGAGTAGGAAAGCTCTGCAAAGAGCAAAAGCTACACCGCAAGATAGGGTGTGCACAGAAGTGCATAAAAAAGCTCGCTCAGCATACAGGAGAGAACTGAATCTCTCGAAAATCTCTTACTGGAGGAAACTGTGCGAGTTCCACACTCCGGAAGATCCTTTCGGGATCTTCTATAAGATCGCGAGGGGATCCATCACAGAACCGCTAAAGCTGGCAGCGGTCGAACGGGCAGACGGAAGCCTATCAAAGATTCTTGATAGTACTATAGTGAGTATCATGGATTACCACTTCCATGGAGACGAGGGAGAAGGGGGCTCCCCACGGCAAAAAGAAATGAGGGATGAATGTCGGATTCCGCCGGCCACTGGTGAGGACCCCCCACCCCATTCACAAGGGAGGAAGAGGAGAACGCCCTCTCCAGTTTAAACACTGGAAAAACACCAGACATAGATGGGCTGGACCTCAGCATAGTGAGAGAAATCTACTATGCAAATCCCGAGTACTTTGTGGCGCTCCTAAACGAATGCCTCGGAGGGGTATCTTCCCAGACTTGTGTAAAACAGCGGTGCTAGTCCTTTTCAACAAGACCGGAAAGGACAAAAACGATCCCGCAGCCTATAGGCCCATCTGTCTTCTCTCTGCGTGGAGCATGGTGCTGGACAAGCTCATAACGAACACAGCGCTTGGCTATCTCATGGAGCAGGGAAAGCTAAACAGGAACCAATTTGGTTTCCTTCTGGGGCGTTGCGCAACTCAGGCAATTCGCAGCCTCAGAGAAAGGGCAGAGAGAAACAAAGCGGAGGGGCTCCATACCTGCTTCATCTCAGTAGACGCGAGGGGGCCTTCAACAGTGTCTGATGGCCACTGGTCTTAACCAGACTAAAAGAACTTGGCTGTCCAAGGAACTTGTTCAAGCTAATCAGTAGCTACCTGTCTGAAAGAAGAGTCGAGTTCGAAGCGCGGAATGGGCAATCCTCGCGCTCGTACCACAGAGGGTGTCCGCAAGGATTCAACTCCGGGCCGCTATGGTGGAACATAGTTGCTGGCGCAGCTTTGAATCTAGACCTGGTACCGGCAGTGGAAATTCAAGCATAAACCAAATCCAAAGGTTGGTCCTACTAGGGATCACCGGTTGCTTTCGCACACCATCGACACTGGCACTTCAAGTGCTGGCGGGGTGCGAGCCGGCAGACCTAGTAGTGGAAAGGGAGGCAGCAATGCACTGCCTAAGGGTGAGGTGAGGACGCCTACCTTCTCGGTGTGCCACATCGAGCCTCCAACATGGAGTTGGAAAGCGTGGACTGGAAGATCCACTCGGCAGAGGAAATTTGCCCACCGTGGGACAAGGAGAAGCCCACGGGAGTTGGGCATGAGCTATTCACGGACGGCTCAAAGTTAAAGGGAAAAGTGGGGGCAGGCTTCTGCGCGTTCTCGGATGGGAATGAAGCGACAGCAGAAAGCGTAAAACTGTCGCAGAACGCTTTTGTTTTCCAAGCAGAACTTCTGGCGATAGAAAAGGCACTCACCTGGGAATTCCCCAGGAGCAGCGACGAAATAATCAAACTCTACTCTGATAATGAGGCAGCATTGCAGGCTCTGAGTAGATTCAGGGGAAGAACCCCATCGTCCAGAGGATTAAAACCTTCCTGAGGGCAGAAGGAGATGGGGCAGTTAGTTTCCACTGGGTACGAAGCCATGTCGGGACCAAGGAAAACGAAAGAACGAACCAGCTGGCGAAGGCAGCCACGCTGAAAGAGACGGTAGACGTGCAATGCAGAACGCCACGCAGGAGCATCCGCGCAGCATTGAAACGTCAGACCATGACCGAATGGCAATTAAGATGGGACACGACAGAGACAGGGCGGAAGACACACAGAGTGTTTCCAAAAGTCTCGACCAAACGTGCACAGACAAACAAGTTCCTCAATCAAGTATTCAGCGGCCATGGCATCTGCCCCGAATACTTGGTCAGATTCGCCATCAGGAACTGCACATGTCCCTGTGGAAATAGGGCGAGAAGCATCGAACACTGCGTGCTTGAATGTAGCGGCTTCGCCGAATGGAGAAACACACTGATCTTAGGTGTGCAAAGAACGCGAAGATTGGATCTGTTCATCCAATCCTCCGTTAACAGGAGAGGGGTAATAGCCCTAGTTGAGAGGCTAACCCTCCAGCAGCACACGATTTTCCCCAACCAAACGGGAACCGAGACGCAAGAGGTGAACGTGCACACCGAAAGCGATTCGGACTCGGAATGAGGGCAAAAGTCTGTGGTCAAGTGGCAAGTAAACTACCATTGTAAAATACCTTGAAAATACACTTATTTCAATCTCTCAATGTTCTGAGTCCTAAGCATGAGGACAGTGTATAGATGTGTGTAAATTCTTTGTTATAGTAAATAAAGGGACATTATTCCCCTAAAAAATCAAAACTGTTCGAGGGGAAGACAATCTCTCAGTCAACCCTAAATATTAACGACCTATCCCGCCAGACAGAGCAGGAACCCAGATAAGGTGCGCTAGGTTGGCTGCCAGCACGACATCGCGGGCTGGTCTCTGGACCACGGGGGTGGCCAGGGTCCGAACTAGTGTCTCAAGGCAGAATAACTGTCGCAACAGTCTCAAACAAAATCCAAGGTGTTCTATTAGTCCCTGTGGAGCCAAGCAACATTGGCGGAACGGGACAAAGAAATCAATATTATTATTGCATGACAAATTTTTTTGTTTTCGTGTGCCCTACCACCCTTTAAAGTTTGTACTATAACTTTAGAATCGCTCTGTATATATATAATATTAGATATAAATATGTAGCTGGAATGTACCTGGCCAAGGCCAGTGCGACATGAAGGCAGAGGGTACTAAGAATGCCAGTGCGACATGAAGGCAGAGGGTACTAAGAATCACCGGAGGACAGGACTAGGCTACCATCTGATGCTGACCTTGGCTATGTATAATGGACGCTCCCTATCTTCTGATTCAAGGCTCCTTGAATTGGAAAAATAACAACAAAGGATCAAGTGGGACATCGTCGATCTAAGTGAGGTAAGGAGAAAAGGAGAAGATCTCATTGAACTGAAAAGTTGACATCTCTTCTATTATCGTGGGACAGATACTGACAGAACTAGTGGTGTTGGATTTATAATAAACAAGAAACTGAAGGATAAAGTTGTAGAAGTTGAAAGTTCCTCTGACAGAGCTGCACGACTTGTTATTCAACTCTCGAGAAGATACCAGGCTCATATTATTCAAACTTATGCACACACTACAAGTCATCTTGAAGAAGAGACTGAAGAATTTTATGAGGAAATTCGTCATCTAAATAATAAAGGCAAACAGCACTTGAAGATAATTATGGGAGATTTCAATGCGAAAGTAGGGCAATGACAACAAAATAAAACTTCAGTAGGTAAATTTGGTAACAGCAACAGAAACCAGCGTGGAAATACTGTAGTACAGTTTGCGGAGGCAGAAAGGTTTTTCATCATGAACTCCTTTTTCAAGAAAAAACCGGAAAGGAAATGGACATGGAGGCATCCCAATGGATAGGAAAGTGAAATTGATTGTATTATGTGTAACAAGAAATTTGTCATGGAAGACTGCAGTGTGCTAAACAAATTCAACACACGTAGTAACCATAGAATGGTAAGATGTAAGATGCACCTCAATGCTCTCGAGCGTGGCAAGCTCATAAGACAAACAAAATCTTTTGACATAACCAACCTTAAAAAACACCATAATACCTTCAAGTTGGAACTGAAGAACAGGTTCTCTGCTTTGGAAGGCCTAACATCGGAAGAAGTGGACATCTCTGAAGTTAACAGAAAACTAACCGAGGCTCTTATGGAGACAGCAACAAAAATAGCTGGTACTAAGAACAAGTTGCATACGAACAAATATCAGAAAAATCCAGAATTCTTATGCAAATCAGAGGAGAAATGTGGACAACTAAAGGAGATGTGACTTCCAAAGTGGAATATATAGAGCTATGCAAGACAGTACGAAAACGTATCACTGAAGACGTAAGGAAATACAACTGTGAACTAGTAAAGAAAGCAATTGAAAACAACCAAAGTTTGAAGATAGCAAAGGGACATCTCAGTAAGGGAAGAAAACAGATTATGGCTCTGAGAAATGAAGTTGGTTCTGTAACAAGAAAAAGAGGTGAAATTTTGACAAGAGTGAAAGATTTCTACTCAAAACTGTATGAAAGGGATGATACGTGTACTCCAGACATTACGAAAGGTACCCGAGTTTTTCCAGTCCTCCCAGCAGAAGTTGCAGATACAATCAAGAACATGAAACGGGGAAAAGCTCCAGGAGAAGATAGAATTACCGTAGACATCATACAAGAAGCAAGTGGAGAAATTGAAACAGTACTCGCCCAAGTTCTCACTCAATGCCTTAACCCTTTAACAACCATAACGCCCAAAACACCTGTACATGCAAACTACATTAGCCGCTCGAAACACCTCTCTAGAGTGAGTCAGATTTCCTAACTTTACATTTTCCTTAAATTTGCATGACCTATGAGGGATCATCAGGGGTTACATTCAGTCATCATTATTGTAAGTTAACAAATAAGCGAACCAACAGACAGTTTTGGGTGTTAAGGTATTTAGAGTGATACAAAATTTTAGGGTCATGGCCTTTAAAGGGTTAATGAAAAGAAGATTCCTAAGAATTGAAACAATGCTACAATGATCCTGCTACATAAAAAAGCTGACATTGAGGATCTCAGAAACTACAGACCTACCAGCCTCCTATCAGTGAGTTATAAAATCGTCACTAAAGTTCTTTCACACCGCCTGAAGGTGACACTGGACATGGCTCAACCGAGAGAACAAGCTGGATTCAGGAGTGGCTACAGCACTATAGATCATGTCCACTTACTGAGAGAACTAATTGAAAGAGCGAGGGAATATGAACTTCCATTATGCATGGTTTTTACTAACTATGAAAAGGCCTTTGATTCGGTGAAACCATCAGCAGTTACAATGGCTTTTAACTCCTGCGGTATTGAAGATGCATACATTAATATTATTAATGACATCTATGGAAATGTAAGTGCAAAGATTCGGCTATTTGAGAATAGAGCACCCATAAAGATTGGAAAAGAAGTGAGACAAGGTGACACTATATCTCCCAAACTCTTCAATGCGACATTGGAAAATGTCTTTCAATCACTGAACTGGAAAAACAAAAGGATAAAATATAATGGAGATTATCTAACTCACCTTCGTTTTGCTGAAAACGTAGTCATTTTTGCAACTACCCCATCAGAGCTGCAGAGTATGATCCAGGGATTTGCTAACAAGAGTAAAGAAGTGCGATTAAAAATGAACTTTCAGAAGACAAAAGTGATGTACAATGCTTTTACAAGAAATGAAGGTTTATCGATTGATGGGAAAAATCTGAAGATAACCAATACCTACATTTATCATGGACAGCAGATATCAAGTGAGGGTCACATTGATGAAGAAATTAATCGGTGAATAAAACTTGCCTGGAGAGCGTTTGGAAGAAACAGTATAATTTTCAAGAGTAATATGCCATTATGTCTTAAAAGAAAAGTGTTTGATCAATGTCTCCTTCCAGTGCTTACATATGGTGCAGAAACGTGGACTTTAACTTAAGGAGACATACACAGACTGCAACAACTCAAAGACGCATGGAGAGATGCATGCTTGGTGTTACCAGGAGAGATAAGAAGAGGAACTCGTGTATCAGAAAAATAACAAGAGTATAGGACATCATGACCAGAGTAAAATCCCTGAAATGGCAATGGGCTGGACATATTGCCAGAAGGACTGACCATCGATGGACAGCTAAAATTTTAGACGGGATTCCAAGAGACAGGTAAAGATCCAGAAGAAGACCACATGGAAGATGGGCGGATGAAATTCGAAAGTATGCTGGAGTAACATGGAAGAGACTGGTACAAGACAGACCGTTGTGAAAGAAACTTGGTGAGACCTTCGTCCAGCAGTGGATTGATAATGGTTGACGATGAGGATGATGATGATGATGATCATGATGATATAATAATAATTGAAACAAACCAAGCAAACCCAAAAACACCCAAACGAAACACACAGTACATACCACCAAAGTAATATACAATTCCCACATACTTGCGATAGGCCCTGGACCTAAAAACACATAAGTTTTAGAACCCATTACACGGCTAACGTACCGAATGGAGCCCAAAAAACAAGCAAGAAACTACACTACTGGCCAGCCAAAATGCAACGTCAAGAAGGACCCGAGATTGCAAAGCCAGATTTACTGGACACATAATAACAGATACAAAGATGAAACGATTGAGCTTACAGGCACGTGCGACTTGCGGAACACGCAGACGTCAATAGTTCGTGTGGCCCCCATGGCTGGCAATAACGGCAGCTACACGCTGCGGCATCGAACGAAAGAGGCTTTGGACGTGGGCTTGTGGTATGTCGGTCCAGGCTGCTTCCACACGTTGCCACAGTTCATCAGGCGTAGCAGCGGGTAGTGCTTGCCGGTTCACTCTGTTGCCGATCAGTGACCAGATGTGTTCGATGGGAGACCTATCGGGAGAACAGGCGGGCCACGGCAGCAGTAACACCTGGTGGGCCGTGAAGAATTGTTGCACGGCGCGTATCACGTGCAGGCGCGTATTGTCCTGTTGAAACGTCGCCGCAGGCAGGTCCTGCAGGTAAGGGAATACTACCGCCTCCAAAACGTCGGAGATGTAGCGCTGGCTGTTGAGTGTACCGGCGATGCGTACCAGAGGGGTGCAGGTGTCATATCCAATTGCGCCCCAAACCATAATGCCAGGGAACGAACCGGTATGGCGATGCATAATGCAGGCGTCGTACAGTCTCTCGCCGCGGTGCCGCCACACGCGGATCCGATCATCGTGGTGTTGCAGGCAGAAGCGGGATTCGTCGGAGAAGACAATGTTGTGCCATTCCGTAGTCCAAGTGCGGCGTTCAACGACCCACTGCCGCCGCACTCGCCGGTAGTGTAACGTCAATGGTAATCGAAGCAATGGGAGCCGTACGACAAGTCTCCGCTCCTGCAGACGACGTCGAACGGTACGTGCTGACACAAGTTGTTGCGCAACACACCCTAATTCCTGCGCTAACGTTCGTGATGTGACAGTGCAAGCCGTCAATGCCCGCCTCACAACATGCCGGTCCTCTCGTTCGGTGGTGTGCCGCGGCTTGGGCTCCTGCACCCACCGAATCCATACTCGCCTCACTGTGGCTGGATGTCGTCCCACACGGGCGCCGATGTCTCAGTACGATAAACCGCTGTCGCGATAAGCCACTATTTGTGGTCTGTTGAACTGCGAAACGTGCTGGTATGACTTCCGTATTCTGCGACGAGGCATCAAGAAGCTTCCCACGCACAGGTCCTGCAGCAGAACACACTTCCACTACTTACCGCCTTCTGTACACCTTCAGAAGCACTGTAAGAATACAGTGCTTCTCGGTGGCGTGCCGGGCGCACATGATTTGCATATGCCCTACAATGCTAATCGTCGGCTGCATGGCCTCTCGCGGGCGACGCATGCTGCGAATTTCAGGCCAATCGGATGCTTCCTTCTTGGTGTTGCATTTTGGGTGGCCAGCAGTGTAATACAGAACAGCACCACAGCCGCCTCACTTTAAAAGGAGAAACACAAATCGAATAAAGAACACAGACAATACTCAAACCAAATTAAAACGGTCGTCATCAGGGAAGCACCCGTTTTTTGTAAGTGGCTTTTCTGGAATCAAGAAAGAGGAGGACAAAATCCAAATGTTCCCTTGGTCGTGCTCCCAAAGCCACAAGCTCATAAAGAAAAGAAATAAAATAAAACAAGATAACAACAAAAACAAAAGATAATCATGATTAGTCCTATCTGGACAAAGAAGGTCGGAAACGAGAATAACCAGAGAAAGTAAGAACTACCTCAAAAAGTAACATAAAACCACAAAGATCTTTACAGCAGCTAACACCAAGAATCACTTATAAAGAATCAAGAATGCCGAAGCTGCACAAGGGCAAAGGTTAAGCTGATAAGAAAGTAATGGTATACGGTTAAAACAAAACAACCTGTTTGCCGAATAGGGGAATGTAATTTAATTTTATAAGCTAGTGTGAAGAAAGCAAAGGGTTATGTGGCCACAAGTCGTCTACCAAGTGGAACTTACAGTTCCTAACTACTTAATATTGTCAGACCAATTGTTAATAAGAATACTGTAATTAAATGTATCAGAAGAATGAATTTTATGATTTTGGAGTAATTGTAAAAAATATTTTTTGATAAAAGGTAAAGGAAATTGCTTAGAAATTAATTGTTCAAAAACAATTTGCAGTTTAAATAATATTATCCCCAAGTGACCCAGTTTGAGAAAGTGTAATTTCTAAATCCAAATAAACTACACTATCTACCAACAAGTAATTGGACACCCCTGCAATCGACGATATCTGTGGTACTGATACACGTCACGGCCGCCGCCGTTAAATATCGTGTGGGAAACAACAACGCAACCAGTCGCATGCAAGATGCCACGCAGTTCGGAGCTCTCTGATTTCGAGAAAGGTGAAATCGTTGGGTATCACAGAAATGGCCGATTCATACGTGAAATATCCAGCAACTTGAAATACCCACAATCGACAGTAGCCAACGTGATTGGCAAGTGGAAGATGAGAGGTGACTGTCGGAATGTGCCCTGACCCGGCAGACCCACAAAACCGGGAGCTCGAGACCGACGGGTGCTGGCCAGAGAAATTCGGAAGAACCGCACCAAATCGATGGGCCACATCCGCGAGGAGTTTCAACAGGCATCCGGGAGTGTTTTTTCGATAAATACCATCCGTAAGGAAGCCCATATGCTCGGTTATCATGGACGTGCTGCCGCCCATTAGCCTTTGATCACCAAGTCCAATGGGGCTACTCCGCTAACGTGATGCAAAGAACGTCCACAGTGGACCGTTGAACGGTGGAAACAGGTTCTCTGGAGCGACGAATCAAGGTTCATCCTCTACCGTTCGGATGGCAAGGTCTGGGTTCGGCGTCTGGCTGGAGAACGCCTCCTGCCGGAATGTATTGTGCCAACTGTGAAGTTCGACGGCGGTGGAATTATGATATGGTGGTGTTTCTCCTGGTATGACACGTGACCCTTGGTCGCAATTCCTAGTAGACTCAACGCCGAGACCTATTGCACCATGTTGGATAACCATGCGCTTCCTACGTTGTGGCAGTTTTACGGGGTGGACCCATGTTACTTTCAGGATCACAATGTCACCTGTCATGTTGCGAGGTTCACCATGGCTTGGTATGGTGACAATGGGGTTAATCGAATGGATTGGCCTGCGCAGATTCCGGACCTTAACCTTATCGAGCACCTCTGGGACGAGTTGGAGCGTCGACTTAAGCTGTATTTGCTGGTAAACTGAAAAATAACATTTCCATATAACATGGTTAGTACGAGGTTGAACCTCCATGAACTGCGTTACGCTGTGCAATTGAGGCATGGAGTCTGTCGTACAGATATTGGATGTAAGTTAGGGGTATTGAGTTCCAAGCATCCTCAGCCTGAACGCGTAAATCGGGGATGGTCGTGGCTGGCCGTGGAGACCGGATAAATCGTTGTCCCATAAAATCCCACACGTGCTCAATGGGGGACAAATCCGGTGAACGTGCAGACCACGGAAGTTGTCTCACACCCTGAAGTGCATGTTGCGTTGCACGTGCCGTGTGTGGGCGTGCGTTATCTTGCTGGAAAACACCACGATGGACTGACCTTACAAATGGCACAACAACGGGCTGAATGATGTTGTTGATGTAGGAGGTGCTGTTTAACGTACCCGGTACAAACACTAGTTGTGTACGGGAGTGATAGCTGATCGCTCCTCACACCAAGAGACCAGGTGTAGGCCCTGTGTGTCGCTGGCGGATGCAAGAAGGGTGGAAACGCTCCCCTGTGCGTCTGCGAACACGCATACGGCCATCGGAGGCTCCCAAGCAGAATCTGCTTTCCTCGCTGAACACGACAGATCGCCATTGCGTTTTCCAGTGCAGACGTTGGCCACACCACTGCAGCCGTTCCTGACGGTCGGCTGGAGTCAGGGGTACACATGCCAGAGGCACACGTGCAAGTAGTCCGGCATCCAGTAGACGGTTGCGGATTGTTCGCATAGTCACCTCAGGTGCAACGGCAGCTCGGATGTGCGTCGCAGTTGATGTTCTGCTTGACAACGCCGCTCTTCTGATGCGTCGATCAGTCCGCTCATCAGTCCGTCTGTAACTCCCGGTTCCACGTCTTCTCGTGTGGGAATGTTCCTCGGACCATCTATGCCACAATCGTACCACCATCGTACCACCACCAATACTTCCCTTCCAGTTCGCTCCGCAATACGACGATACGACCACCCGGCCTCGCGGAGTCCGACTAGACGACCTCGCTCAAAGTCCAATAACTGTTGAAATCGTACACGTCTTCCATGCCCAGGCATTGCAGCTTCTTCCGGGTCTTCGCACGTGTCCGTACGCCGACGACTGATTACATTCACTTCGCCGTACTCCTTAAATACCACCAACGATAATTTGCATATTATGCCGTGCTGTGGCGTAAGCGCTCACCGGTTGGTCTCGAAATTAACATCACACCTAGGTAAACTCGACCCCATTAACATATGTAAATTTAACGATCGTCCGCCAATTCCTTCTTGGTGTTCTTTTTTCGCTTTCCGCCAGTGTATGTCTATCATCAGCAACAGCGTTCTGCGTCTCCGCAGCAAGCTAGTGATGCGTTACTACTTCATTTTCGTGATCGTCTCTTCTCACGCCTACGACTAGAGTTTTATGCGCTACTGACCAGCGCCGTGAACAAAATTTCGTCTCTACATGGTCCCCGACAACTCCTTGGTTTAAAAGTTCACCTTCCTCGATTCGTCTTACTGGGGGAGGTTGTTTGTTACCCAGTGTTCTTCAAACAACCGTAATGAACTTATAAACTGACTTTTCCTCGCACTTCAACGTTTGCCAAACCTGTCTGCAATTTTGTTCATCCTGTTGTTTTCTACGGTTTGAGTAGATTCTAGTGATACTCCTGTTCATAGATTATACACATTTTTTTTGGACTTTCGTCCCCTCTCTTCATGATATTGTATACTTCGAAACTCGCATTGACTTGTACATAATATAAATATTCCAATATTCTGCTGCTTTTTTCGCATCTTTTACACTATTTTATCGTTTCATCATATTGCTTATGTCATGCGACTTCGTACCGCACTGTGTGAATATTATATTCTTGCTGCTGCGTCAGCGATGTATTTTTTTTTCATACAGATAGTGTATAATATTTTGTTGGTGGTTGGTCTTTTCCAAGACCCTGTGGACAGTGGTGGACTGGCCAGTGTGTCATCTTGCCTGATGGCAAGTGGGCCCCTGATGAAGTGGGACTCCTTAAACATTAGGCAATATCTGCAAATCATTGCTGTATCTTCTAGATAATTTTTGTATCTTCTAGCGAATGTGAAAGACGTTGTACTGAGACGAATTTAAGAATCATTTCAATAAGGTCTTCTGTTTCAATCACAGTAATAACCTCATTATTATTCTTAAAAATTGCTGGGCCTTCTCTAACCCAGTTTAGTCCTACAAAACACTCTTCTCGATCGTGGCACCTTCGAGATCACCATTCGGTGGTAGATACGAAAAGCAAAAAGCGGACGAGAAAAGTAGAAATATCTCAAGAGTTGAACATATTCCTAATAATATATAGAACATATTTTCCTATCAGTTAACGTCAGCAGTAGAATACTAAAACTCAAAACTGATATATTCAAAACTCACAAAATTTTAAGGACCATTTAGTAGCTTGAAAATTTAATAGAAGTTTCTGAAAACAAGTTTGTCCGCGACGGCCTTCGAATCGAATCCGTGTCCGCGACGGCCATCGAATCGAATCCGTGAGCTACGCGGACAGAATGTGTCGCTGCAGATTTCTCGTCTTGACACATGTTTTCACTTCTGTAGTACTTATCAGCAGATTTTGCACAAAGCTCTGATTTTTGTGTCTTATTTGTGCTTTTCCCGTTTAGGTAACTTTCATCTTACCTGAGCATCTTTAAGTTAAAGGTTCGTGCTCTCTTTCTGTGTACTTGTCAAGTCGGTGAGTACCATATTATTTCTAAAATTATAATTTTTTATTTTTGACCAAGTTGGTCCGTTCCTTCATTAACCCTCGCCATTGTTTATGGCGGCAGCTGATAAGGGCAATGTCAACGCCCATATTGAAGAGGATTCTCTTTTAGGAGACCAATTACAATCACCGGCTGCTGGCACATCCCTCTGTCAGCCAGCTGATGCACGTGACTCCTCTTCTCTTGCTCAGACTATTTTCTCTGCTCATACCTGTGATGCTGATGTGACGCAACTTCCCGTCACGATCGACAACACCATGGATACTTCTGGAGGCGCTGCTCCTCTACCTTCTGTCTTCCCTCAGCTGCCGAATAATCTTTCGACGTCTAGGCTTCGGTATATTTCCGTCCAGGCTCTGCTACTTGTTCATATTTCTCTGTAGCCTGCGGAATCACTGCATCTCCAACTTCGTCAACAGCAGTTCCCATAGTTTCTTATGCCAGCGTTGAAGGAGATACCATCACGCTTGACATCCCTCCCAAATCAATAGCAGGTTAGCACCTGCTGTCAACATTTAATCTAGGTGTGTGCCTTGATGCTTTGCCAGACACTAAGCTCAAGCAATACAGTTCAGCCGTGACAACCTATTCCGCAGCACCCCAAGACCCGGAAGATAAGACCATCCGTGGTTTCCGCCGCTCTGCCCGAGTGATCTTCCCATCAGAAGAGCATATCTGTCAGTGTCCAACCTTGGTAAACGGTTGCTGCGGTTCTGAGTTCGGACGTATTGAAGTGCTCACGTCTCTCCATTGTACCCATTGTAAAATAGCTGGTTATTTCCGGGCCAATTGCCCCCATCATACTTCAAATGCTCCCTCAGCCTCTAACTCCACTACTCACGTTCCCCCGAGCCGTACTAAAACGTCTGTTTCTGTGGGTGAAGTCCCAAAGCCCAGTTCTGCACAAAGTCTACCTACAGGCGTTGATCAACACACGTCTAGACCCAGTGCTACGGAAAGTCTGACTACAGCCGTTGATCAACACACGTCTAAGCTTAGTTCTACAAAAAGTCTACCTACAGCTAATCAACGCACGTCTAAACCCAGTTCTGAACAAAGTCTGCCTACATCCGTCACGTCTTCACCAACTCCTCCAACTATTGCTCACCTTAATGCCTTTTCACAAGACTCTCCACTCGCAACTCGTTCTGTACCAGCTACAACAATGCTTACTGAGGATTTTCAACCAGTCCTCACTGTAGGAACTCATGATACTGACACCGATGACACTTCAAGCCATGGCTCTCCACCCAAAATTCATCAGTCGGGTGCCTCAGCAAAACAGCCTGGCATTCGCATTCGCCTTGGACGTCGCACGAGGAAGAAGAAAAATCCCACTTCAAACAAAGTAAGACTGACCGCTCTCGATTCCCCGGTCGCATAATCTCTTCCCCTCCAGAGCAAGAATCTTCTGAGTCAGCCTACGCGGGTTTCACTCCTACACTCGAAGAATTTACTAGTACACTTCAAGAACTTGGTTTTGCTCCAGAACCCCTTCCTGATGAAGATCTTTATCAATGCCTATTATATTCTTCCTCTCGCTCTGGTACTCGTAAGTGGCTATCGTCGTATGAGGGCGTCCTCTACAATGTACGTACTCATTTGGAAAATCTCTCTTGTGCTCTTCGAAAGAATGTGCTGAACACGGCGTCCACCCCGTGGGGTGAAAGCTGTGTTGATCGCATCAAGTCTTTGCTTTCCGCCATAGACTCACTCCTTCAACCAAAAATTGACTTACCTATTCAAGATAGCTTCACTTAATTGTCGTGGGTTAGCGTCCCTCGTCACCAATGCTCTTGTACATGCAGACCTCGCCCTTTTGAGTGCGGATCTGCTGCCACTACAAAAAGCTTTTTGTCAATCTACCTCTCTTTTCCATCAGTGGCGCCCATGGGATTATGAATTTCATCAGGCTTACGGTTCTCTGAAAGAGGAAGTATAGTCATCGCCGTCAGTCACCAATTTCAATCCTCTATAACAGCGCTATCTTCAGAAATTTATATAGAGATCTCCTACAGTGTATCACCTTTACCATTACCTCGGTCTGTTACCATGTATTTAGTATTTATGTACCGTGCTCCTCCACCTATATACCAGAGATCTTTTCATGCCTCAACAGTGCTCTTGCTAACATCCCTACCACTGATAAGGTGATCATAAATGGAATTTTAACTGCACTCTTAATATACGACTCGATCGTTCATCCTCCTCCAGAGAATTTCGGGAAGATTTAGTTTCCCGCTTGCACTCCACAATCACCGATTTCTCTATGGTAGATGTGCAAAGACACTGCCATCCAACTAATCCGTCTCACACTTGGCGATCATCCCGAGTGACTCTCTCGGCGACGGCCCGCCGTGACAGATTTGGCTCTTCAACCACGCTCCTCCCTGCACTGACTGACTCTCTCCGTTATCCTACTCCTTCCTCAGATCACTGTGCTATTACCATCACATTAATGCTGCACCAGCACGGTACCGAACAGTCAGACCATGGACTCTTGATTCCACTGTCATCGATGATCCTAGCTTCTGTTCTTCTGCACGTGCTTTCCTTACTACTAAACGGTCTGGTCTCCAAACCAATAATTGTGCCCCTACCTGCTGGCTTGAGGTGAAGCTACAACTAATTCAGTACAAACGTCAGCTCTGATTTACAGCACCCACACTTACGCGAACGGTCTGGTCTCCAAACCACTACTTGTGCCCCTACCTGCTGGCTTGAGGTCAAGCTACAATTAATTCAGTACAAACGTCAGCTCTGATTTACAGCAGCCACACTTACGCGAACGGTCTGGTCTCCAAACCACTACTTGTGCCCCTACCTGCTGGCTTGAGGTCAAGCTACAATTAATTCAGTACATACGTCAGCTCTGATTTACAGCACCCACACTTACGCGAACGGTCTGGTCTCCAAAATAATACTTGTGCCCCTACCTGCTGGCTTGAGGTCAAGCTACAATTAATTCAGTACAAACGTCAGCTCTGATTTACAGCACCCACACTTACGCGAACGGTCTGGTCTCCAAACCACTACTTGTGCCACTACCTGCTGGCTTGAGGTCAAGCTACAATTAATTCAGTACATACGTCAGCTCTGATTTACTGCACCCACACTTACGCGAACGGTCTGGTCTCCAAACCACTACTTGTGCCCCTACCTGCTGGCTTGAGGTCAAGCTACAATTAATTCAGTACAAACGTCAGCTCTGATTTACAGCACCCACACTTACGCGAGCGGTCTAGTCTCCAAACCACTACTTGTGCCCCAACCTGCTGGCTTGAGGTCAAGCTACAATTAATTCAGTACATACGTCAGCTCTGATTTACAGCACCCACACTTACGCGAACGGTCTGGTCTCCAAAATAATACTTGTGCCCCTACCTGCTGGCTTGAGGTCAAGCTACAATTAATTCAGTACATACGTCAGCTCTGATTTACAGCACCCACACTTGCGCAAACGGTCTGGTCTCCAAACCACTACTTGTGCCCCTACCTGCTGGCTTGAGGTCAAGCTACAATTAATTCAGTACCAACGTCAGCTCTGATTTACAGCACACACACTTACGCGAACGGTCTGGTCTCCAAACCACTACTTGTGCCCCTACCTGCTGGCTTCAGGTCAAGCTACAATTAATTCAGTACCAAAGTCAGCTCTGATTTACAGCACCCACACTTACGCGAACGGTCTGGTCTCCAAACCACTACTTGTGCCCCTACCTGCTGGCTTGAGGTCAAGCTACAATTAATTCAGTACAAACGTCAGCTCTGATTTACAGCACCCACACTCACGCGAACGGTCTGGTCTTCAAACCACTACTTGGGCCCCTACCTGCTGCCTTGAGGTCAAGCTACAATTAATTCTGTACAAACGTCAGCTCTGATTTACAGCACCCACACTTACGCGAACGGTCTGGTCTCCAAACCACTATTTGTGCCCCTGCATGCTGGCTTGAGGTCAAGCTACAATTAATTCAGTACAAACGTCAGCTCTGATTTACAGCACCCACACTTACGCGAACGGTCTGGTCTCCAAACCACTACTTGTGCCTTTACCTGCTGGCTTGAGGTCAAGCTACAGTTAATTCAGTACAAACGCCAGCTCTGATTTACAGCACCCACACTTACGCAAACGGTCTGGTCTCCAATCAACTACTTGTGCCCCTACCTGCTGGCTTGAGGTCAAGCTACAATTAATTCAGTACAAACGTCAGCTCTGATTTACAGCACCCACACTTACGCGAACGGTCTGGTCTCCAAACAACTACTTGTGCCCCTACCTGCTGGTTTGAGGTCAAGCTACAATTAATTCAGTACAAACGTCAGCTCTGATTTACAGCACCCACACTTACGCGAACGGTCTGGTCTCCAAACCACTACTTGTGCCCCTACCTGCTGGCTTGAAGTCAAGCTACAATTAATTCAGTACAAACGTCAGCTCTGATTTACAGCACCCACACTTACGCGAACGGTCTGGTCTCCAAACCACTACTTGTGCTCCTACCTGCTATCTTGAGGTCAAGCTACAATTAATTCAGTACATACGTCAGCTCTGATTTACAGCACCCACACTTACGCGAACGGTCTGGTCTCCAAACCCTACCTGCTGGCTTGAGGTCAAGCTACAATTTATTCAGTACAAACGTCAGCTCTGATTTACAGCACCCACACTTACGCGAACGGTCTGGTCTCCAAACTACTACTTGTGCCCCTAACTGTTGGCTGGAGGTCAAGCTACAATTAATTCAGTACAAACGTCAGCTCTGATTTACAGCACACACATTTACGCGAACGGTCTGGTCTCCAAACCACTACTTGTGCCCCTACCTGCTGGCTTGAGGTCAAGCTACAATCAATTCAGTACATACGTCAGCTCTGATTTACAGCACCCACAGTTACGCGAACGGTCTGGTCTCCAAACCACTACTTGTGCCCCAACCTGCTGGCTTGAGGTCAAGCTACAATTAATTCAGTACAAACGTCAGCTCTGATTTACAGCACCCACACTTACGCGAACGGTCTGGTCTCCAAACCAGTACTTGTGCCCCTACCTGCTGGCTTGAGGTTAAGCTACAATTAATTCAGTACCAACGTCAGCTCTGATTTACAGCACCCACACTTGCGCGAACGGTCTGGTCTCCAAACCACTACTTGTGCCCCTACCTCCTGGCTTGAGGTCAAGCTACAATTAATTCAGTACAAACGACAGCTCTGATTTACAGCACCCACACTTACGCGAACGGTCTGGTCTCCAAAATAATACTTGTGCCCCTACCTGCTGGCTTGAGGTAAAGCTACAATTATTCCAGTACATACGTCAGCTCTGATTTACAGCACCCACACTTGCGCAAACGGTCTGGTCTCCAAACCACTACTTGTGCCCCTACCTGCTGGCTTGAGGTCAAGCTACAATTAATTCAGTACCAACGTCAGCTCTGGTTTACAGCACCCACACTTACGCGAACGGTCTGGTCTCCTAACCACTACTTGTGCCACTAAATGCTGGCTTGAGGTCAAGCTACAATTAATTCAGTACCAACGTCAACTCTGATTTACAGCACCCACACTTACGCGAACGGTCTGGTCTCCAAACCACTACTTGTGCCCCTACCTGCTGGCTTGAGGTCAAGCTACAGTTAATTCAGTACAAACGCCAGCTCTGATTTACAGCACCCACACTTACGCGAACGGTCTGGTATCCAAACCACTACTTGTGCCCCTACCTGCTGGCTTGAGGTCAAGCTACAATTAATTCAGTACATACGTCAGCTCTGATTTACAGCATCCACACTTACGAGAACGGTCTTGTCTCCAAACCACTACTTGTGCCCCTAAATGCTGGCTTGAGGTCAATCTACAATTAATTCAGTACATACGTCAGCTCTGACTTACAGCACCCACACTTACACGAACGGTCTGGTCTCCAAACCACTACTTGTGCCCCTACCTGCTGGCTTGAGGTCAAGCTACAATTAATTCAGTACATAGGTCAGCTCTTATTTACAGCACCCACACTTACGCGAACGGTCTGGTCTCCAAACCGCTACTTGTGCCCCTACCAGCTGGCTTGAGGTCAAGCTACAATTAATTCAGTACAAACGTCAGCTCTGATTTACAGCACCCACACTTACGCGAACGGTCTGGTCTCCAAACCACTACTTGTGCCCCTACCTGCTGGCTTGAGGTCAAGCTACAATTAATTCAGTACAAACGTCAGCTCTGATTTACAGCACCCTCACTTACGCGAACGGTCTGGTCTCCAAACCACCACTTGTGCCCCAACCTGCTGGCTTGAGGTCAAGCTACAATTAATTCAGTACAAACGTCAGCTCTGATTTACAGCACCCACACTTACGCGAACGGTCTGGTCTCCAAACCACTACTTGTGCTCCTACCTGTTGGCTTGAGGTCAAGCTACAATTAATTCAGTACATACGTCAGCTCTGATTTACAGCACTCAGATTTACGCGAACGGTCTGGTCTTTAAACCACTACTTGTGCCCCTATCTGCTGGCTTGAGGTCAAGCTACAATTAATTCAGTACATACGTCAGCTCTGATTTACAGCACCCACACTTACGCGAACGGTCTGGTCTCCAAACCACTACTTGTGCCCCTAACTGCTGGCTTGAGGTCAAGCTACAATTAATTCAGTACATACGTCAGCTCTGATTTACAGCACCCACACTTGCGCGAACGGTCTGGTCTCCAAACCACTACTTGTGCCCCTACCTGCTGGCTTGAGGTCAAGCTACAATTAATTCAGTACAAACGACAGCTCTGATTTACAGCACCCACACTTACGCGAACGGTCTGGTCTCCAAAATAATACTTGTGCCCCTACCTGCTGGCTTGAGGTAAAGCTACAATTAATTCAGTACATACGTCAGCTCTGATTTACAGCACCCAGACTTGCGCAAACGGTCTGGTCTCCAAACAACTACTTGTGCCCCTACCTGCTGGCTTGAGGTCAAGCTACAATTAATTCAGTACCAACGTCAGCTCTGGTTTACAGCACCCACACTTACGCGAACGGTCTGGCCTCCTAACCACTACTTGTGCCCCTAAATGCTGGCTTGAGGTCAAGCTACAATTAATTCAGTACATACGTCAGCTCTGATTTACAGCACTCACACTTACGCGAACGGTCTTGTCTCCAAACCACTACTTGTGCCCCTACCTGCTGGCTTGAGGTCAAGCTACAATTAATTCAGTACATACGTCAGCTCTGATTTACAGCACCCACACTTACGCGAACGGTCTGGTATCCAAACCACTACTTGTGCCCCTACCTGCTGGCTTGAGGTCAAGCTACAATTAATTCAGTACATACGTCAGCTCTGATTTACAGCATCCACACTTACGAGCACGGTCTTGTCTCCAAACCACTACTTGTGCCCCTACCTGCTGGCTTGAGGTCAAGCTACAATTAATTCAGTACATACGTCAGCTCTGATTTACAGCACCCACACTTACACGAACGGTCTGGTCTCCAAACCACTACTTGTGCCCCTACCTGCTGGTTTGAGGTCAAGCTACAATTAATCCAGTACATAGGTCAGCTCTGATTTACAGCACCCACACTTACGCGAACGGTCTGGTCTCCAAACCGCTACTTGTGCCCCTACCTGCTGGCTTGAGGTCAAGCTACAATTAATTCAGTACAAACGTCAGCTCTGATTTACAGCACCCACACTTACGCGAACGGTCTGGTCTCCAAACCACTACTTGTGCCCCTACCTGCTGGCTTGAGGTCAAGCTACAATTAATTCAGTACAAACGTCAGCTCTGATTTACAGCACCCACACTTACGCGAACGGTCTGGTCTCCAAACCACCACTTGTGCCCCAACCTGCTGGCTTGAGGTCAAGCTACAATTAATTCAGTACATACGTCAGCTCTGATTTACAGCATCCACACTTACGAGAACGGTCTTGTCTCCAAACCACTACTTGTGCCCCTAAATGCTGGCTTGAGGTCAATCTACAATTAATTCAGTACATACGTCAGCTCTGACTTACAGCACCCACACTTACACGAACGGTCTGGTCTCCAAACCACTACTTGTGCCCCTACCTGCTGGCTTGAGGTCAAGCTACAATTAATTCAGTACATAGGTCAGCTCTTATTTACAGCACCCACACTTACGCGAACGGTCTGGTCTCCAAACCGCTACTTGTGCCCCTACCAGCTGGCTTGAGGTCAAGCTACAATTAATTCAGTACAAACGTCAGCTCTGATTTACAGCACCCACACTTACGCGAACGGTCTGGTCTCCAAACCACTACTTGTGCCCCTACCTGCTGGCTTGAGGTCAAGCTACAATTAATTCAGTACAAACGTCAGCTCTGATTTACAGCACCCTCACTTACGCGAACGGTCTGGTCTCCAAACCACCACTTGTGCCCCAACCTGCTGGCTTGAGGTCAAGCTACAATTAATTCAGTACAAACGTCAGCTCTGATTTACAGCACCCACACTTACGCGAACGGTCTGGTCTCCAAACCACTACTTGTGCTCCTACCTGTTGGCTTGAGGTCAAGCTACAATTAATTCAGTACATACGTCAGCTCTGATTTACAGCACTCAGATTTACGCGAACGGTCTGGTCTTTAAACCACTACTTGTGCCCCTATCTGCTGGCTTGAGGTCAAGCTACAATTAATTCAGTACATACGTCAGCTCTGATTTACAGCACCCACACTTACGCGAACGGTCTGGTCTCCAAACCACTACTTGTGCCCCTAACTGCTGGCTTGAGGTCAAGCTACAATTAATTCAGTACATACGTCAGCTCTGATTTACAGCACCCACACTTGCGCGAACGGTCTGGTCTCCAAACCACTACTTGTGCCCCTACCTGCTGGCTTGAGGTCAAGCTACAATTAATTCAGTACAAACGACAGCTCTGATTTACAGCACCCACACTTACGCGAACGGTCTGGTCTCCAAAATAATACTTGTGCCCCTACCTGCTGGCTTGAGGTAAAGCTACAATTAATTCAGTACATACGTCAGCTCTGATTTACAGCACCCAGACTTGCGCAAACGGTCTGGTCTCCAAACAACTACTTGTGCCCCTACCTGCTGGCTTGAGGTCAAGCTACAATTAATTCAGTACCAACGTCAGCTCTGGTTTACAGCACCCACACTTACGCGAACGGTCTGGCCTCCTAACCACTACTTGTGCCCCTAAATGCTGGCTTGAGGTCAAGCTACAATTAATTCAGTACATACGTCAGCTCTGATTTACAGCACTCACACTTACGCGAACGGTCTTGTCTCCAAACCACTACTTGTGCCCCTACCTGCTGGCTTGAGGTCAAGCTACAATTAATTCAGTACATACGTCAGCTCTGATTTACAGCACCCACACTTACGCGAACGGTCTGGTATCCAAACCACTACTTGTGCCCCTACCTGCTGGCTTGAGGTCAAGCTACAATTAATTCAGTACATACGTCAGCTCTGATTTACAGCATCCACACTTACGAGCACGGTCTTGTCTCCAAACCACTACTTGTGCCCCTACCTGCTGGCTTGAGGTCAAGCTACAATTAATTCAGTACATACGTCAGCTCTGATTTACAGCACCCACACTTACACGAACGGTCTGGTCTCCAAACCACTACTTGTGCCCCTACCTGCTGGTTTGAGGTCAAGCTACAATTAATCCAGTACATAGGTCAGCTCTGATTTACAGCACCCACACTTACGCGAACGGTCTGGTCTCCAAACCGCTACTTGTGCCCCTACCTGCTGGCTTGAGGTCAAGCTACAATTAATTCAGTACAAACGTCAGCTCTGATTTACAGCACCCACACTTACGCGAACGGTCTGGTCTCCAAACCACTACTTGTGCCCCTACCTGCTGGCTTGAGGTCAAGCTACAATTAATTCAGTACAAACGTCAGCTCTGATTTACAGCACCCACACTTACGCGAACGGTCTGGTCTCCAAACCACCACTTGTGCCCCAACCTGCTGGCTTGAGGTCAAGCTACAATTAATTCAGTACAAACGTCAGCTCTGATTTACAGCACCCACACTTACGCGAACGGTCTGGTCTCCAAAACACTACTTGTGCATCTACCTGCTGGCTAGAGGTCAAGCTACAATTAATTCAGTACAAACGTCAGCTCTGATTTACAGCACCCACACTTACGCGAACGGTGTGGTCTCCAAACCACTACTTGTGCCCCTACCTGCTGGCTTGAGGTCAAACTACAATTAATTCAGTACATATGTCAGCTCTGATTTACAGCACCCTCACTTACGCAAACGGTCTGGGCTCCAAACCACTACTTGTGCCCCTACCTGCTGGCTTGAGGTCAAGCTACAATTAATTCAGTACAAACGTCAGCTCTGATTTACAGCACCCACACTTACGCGAACGGTCTGGTCTCCAAACCACTACTTGTGCCCCTAATTGCTGGCTTGAAGTCAAGCTACAATTAATTCAGTACAAACGTCAGCTCTGATTTACAGCACCCACACTTACGCGAACGGTCTGGTCTCCAAACCACTACTTGTGCCCCTAATTGCTGGCTTGAAGTCAAGCTACAATTAATTCAGTACAAACGTCAGCTCTGATTTACAGTACCCACAATTACGCGAACGGTCTGTTCTCCAAACCACTACTTGTGCTCCTACCTGCTGGCTTGAGGTCAAGCTACAATTAATTCAGTACATATGTCAGCTCTGATTTACAGCACCCTCACTTACGCAAACGGTCTGGGCTCCAAACCACTACTTGTGCCCCTACCTGCTGGCTTGAGGTCAAGCTACAATTAATTCAGTACAAACGTCAGCTCTGATTTACAGCACCCACACTTACGCGAACGGTCTGGTCTCCAAACCACTACTTGTGCCCCTAATTGCTGGCTTGAAGTCAAGCTACAATTAATTCAGTACAAACGTCAGCTCTGATTTACAGTACCCACAATTACGCGAACGGTCTGTTCTCCAAACCACTACTTGTGCTCCTACCTGCTGGCTTGAGGTCAAGCTACAATTAATTCAGTACATACGTCAGCTCTGATTTACAGCACCCACACTTACGCGAACGGCCTGGTCTCCAAACCCTACCTGCTGGCTTGAGGTCAAGCTACAATTAATTCAGTACAAATGTCAGCTCTGATTTACAGCACCCACACTTACGCGAACGGTCTGGTCTCCAAACCACTACTTGTGCCCTTACCTGCTGGCTGGAGGTCAAGCTACAATTAATTCAGTACAAACGTCAGCTCTGATTTACAGCACCCAGAGTTACGCGAACGGTCTGGTCTCCAAACCACTACTTGTGCCCCTAAATGCTGGCTTGAGGTTAAGCTACAATTAATTCAGTACAAACGTCAGCTCTGATTTACAGCACCCACACTTACGCGAACGGTCTGGTCTCCAAACCACTACTTGTGCCCCTACCTGCTGGCTTGAGGTCAAGCTACAATTAATTCAGTACATACGTCAGCTCTGATTTACAGCATCCACACTTACGAGAACGGTCTTGTCTCCAAACCACTACTTGTGCCCCTACCTGCTGGCTTGAGGTCAAGCTACAATTAATTCAGTACATAGGTCAGCTCTGATTTACAGCACCCACACTTACGCGAACGGTCTGGTCTCCAAACCGCTACTTGTGCCCCTACCTGCTGGCTTGAGGTCAAGCTACAATTAATTCAGTACAAACGTCAGCTCTGATTTACAGCACCCACACTTACGCGAACGGTCTGGTCTCCAAACCACTACTTGTGCCCCTACCTGCTGGCTTGAGGTCAAGCTACAATTAATTCAGTACAAACGTCAGCACTGATTTACAGCACCCACACTTACGCGAACGGTCTGGTCTCCAAACCACCACTTGTGCCCCAACCTGCTGGCTTGAGGTCAAGCTACAATTAATTCAGTACAAACGTCAGCTCTGATTTACAGCACCCACACTTACGCGAACGGTCTGGTCTCCAAAACACTACTTGTGCATCTACCTGCTGGCTAGAGGTCAAGCTACAATTAATTCAGTACAAACGTCAGCTCTGATTTACAGCACCCACACTTACGCGAACGGTGTGGTCTCCAAACCACTACTTGTGCCCCTACCTGCTGGCTTGAGGTCAAACTACAATTAATTCAGTACATATGTCAGCTCTGATTTACAGCACCCTCACTTACGCAAACGGTCTGGGCTCCAAACCACTACTTGTGCCCCTACCTGCTGGCTTGAGGTCAAGCTACAATTAATTCAGTACAAACGTCAGCTCTGATTTACAGCACCCACACTTACGCGAACGGTCTGGTCTCCAAACCACTACTTGTGCCCCTAATTGCTGGCTTGAAGTCAAGCTACAATTAATTCAGTACAAACGTCAGCTCTGATTTACAGCACCCACACTTACGCGAACGGTCTGGTCTCCAAACCACTACTTGTGCCCCTAATTGCTGGCTTGAAGTCAAGCTACAATTAATTCAGTACAAACGTCAGCTCTGATTTACAGTACCCACAATTACGCGAACGGTCTGTTCTCCAAACCACTACTTGTGCCCCTACCTGCTGGCTTGAGGTCAAGCTACAATTAATTCAGTACAAACGTCAGCTCTGATTTACAGCACCCTCACTTACGCAAACGGTCTGGGCTCCAAACCACTACTTGTGCCCCTACCTGCTGGCTTGAGGTCAAGCTACAATTAATTCAGTACAAACGTCAGCTCTGATTTACAGCACCCACACTTACGCGAACGGTCTGGTCTCCAAACCACTACTTGTGCCCCTAATTGCTGGCTTGAAGTCAAGCTACAATTAATTCAGTACAAACGTCAGCTCTGATTTACAGTACCCACAATTACGCGAACGGTCTGTTCTCCAAACCACTACTTGTGCTCCTACCTGCTGGCTTGAGGTCAAGCTACAATTAATTCAGTACATACGTCAGCTCTGATTTACAGCACCCACACTTACGCGAACGGCCTGGTCTCCAAACCCTACCTGCTGGCTTGAGGTCAAGCTACAATTAATTCAGTACAAATGTCAGCTCTGATTTACAGCACCCACACTTACGCGAACGGTCTGGTCTCCAAACCACTACTTGTGCCCTTACCTGCTGGCTGGAGGTCAAGCTACAATTAATTCAGTACAAACGTCAGCTCTGATTTACAGCACCCAGAGTTACGCGAACGGTCTGGTCTCCAAACCACTACTTGTGCCCCTAAATGCTGGCTTGAGGTTAAGCTACAATTAATTCAGTACAAACGTCAGCTCTGATTTACAGCACCCACACTTACGCGAACGGTCTGGTCTCCAAACCACTACTTGTGCCCCTACCTGCTGGCTTGAGGTCAAGCTACAATTAATTCAGTACATACGTCAGCTCTGATTTACAGCATCCACACTTACGAGAACGGTCTTGTCTCCAAACCACTACTTGTGCCCCTACCTGCTGGCTTGAGGTCAAGCTACAATTAATTCAGTACATAGGTCAGCTCTGATTTACAGCACCCACACTTACGCGAACGGTCTGGTCTCCAAACCGCTACTTGTGCCCCTACCTGCTGGCTTGAGGTCAAGCTACAATTAATTCAGTACAAACGTCAGCTCTGATTTACAGCACCCACACTTACGCGAACGGTCTGGTCTCCAAACCACTACTTGTGCCCCTACCTGCTGGCTTGAGGTCAAGCTACAATTAATTCAGTACAAACGTCAGCACTGATTTACAGCACCCACACTTACGCGAACGGTCTGGTCTCCAAACCACTACTTGTGCTCCTACCTGTTGGCTTGAGGTCAAGCTACAATTAATTCAGTACATATGTCAGCTCTGATTTACAGCACTCAGACTTACGCGAACGGTCTGGTCTTTAAACCACTACTTGTGCCCCTATCTGCTGGCTTGAGGTCAAGCTACAATTAATTCAGTACATACGTCAGCTCTGATTTACAGCACCCACACTTACGCGAACGGTCTGGTCTCCAAACCACTACTTGTGCCCCTAACTACTGGCTTGAGGTCAAGCTACAATTAATTCATTACATACGTCAGCTCTGATTTACAGCACCCACACTTACGCAAACGGTCTGGTCTCCAAACCACTATTTGTGCCCCTACCTGCTTACTTGAGGTCAAGCTACAATTAATTCAGTACAAACGTCAGCTCTGATTTACAGCACCCACACTTACGCGAACGGTCTGGTCTCCAAACCACTACTTGTGCCCCTAAATGCTGGCTTGAGGTTAAGCTACAATTAATTCAGTACATACGTCAGCTCTGATTTACAGCACTCAGACTTACGCGAACGGTCTGGTCTTTAAACCACTACTTGTGCCTCTACCTGCTGGCTTGAGGTCAAGCTACAATTAATTCAGTACAAACGTCAGCTCTGATTTACAGCACCCACACTTACGCGAACGGTCTGGTCTCCAAACCACTACTTGTGCCCCTAATTGCTGGCTTGAAGTCAAGCTACAATTAATTCAGTACAAACGTCAGCTCTGATTTACAGTACCCACACTTACGCGAACGGTCTGTTCTCCAAACCAATACTTGTGCTCCTACCTGCTGGCTTGAGGTCAAGCTACAATTAATTCAGTACATACGTCAGCTCTGATTTACAGCACCCACACTTACGCGAACGGTCTGGTCTCCAAACCCTACCTGCTGGCTTGAGGTCAAGCTACAATTAATTCAGTACAAATGTCAGCTCTGATTTACAGCATCCACATTTACGCGAACGGTCTGGTCTCCAAACCACTACTTGTGCCCTTACCTGCTGGCTGGAGGTCAAGCTACAATTAATTCAGTACAAACGTCAGCTCTGATTTACAGCACCCAGAGTTACGCGAACGGTCTGGTCTCCAAACCACTACTTGTGCCCCTACCTGCTTACTTGAGGTCAAGCTACAATTAATTCAGTACAAACGTCAGCTCTGATTTACAGCACCCACACTTACGCGAACGGTCTGGTCTCCAAACCACTACTTGTGCCCCTAAATGCTGGCTTGAGGTTAAGCTACAATTAATTCAGTACATACGTCAGCTCTGATTTACAGCACTCAGACTTACGCGAACGGTCTGGTCTTTAAACCACTACTTGTGCCCCTATCTGCTGGCTTGAGGTCAAGCTACAATTAATTCAGTACATACGTGAGCTCTGATTTACAGCACCCACACTTACGCGAACGGTCTGGTCTCCAAACCACTACTTGTGCCCCTAACTACTGGCTTGAGGTCAAGCTACAATTAATTCAGTACATACGTCAGCTCCTATTTACAGCACCCACACTTACGCGAACGGTCTGGTCTCCAAAACACTACTTGTGCCCCTACCTGCTGGCTAGAGGTCAAGCTACAATTAATTCAGTACAAACGTCAGCTCTGATTTACAGCACCCACACTTACGCGAACGGTCTGGTCTCCAAACCACTACTTGTGCCCCTACCTGCTGGCTTGAGGTCAAACTACAATTAATTCAGTATATATGTCAGCTCTGATTTACAGCACCCTCACTTACGCAAACGGTCTGGGCTCCAAACCACTACTTGTGCCCCTACCTGCTTGCTTGAGGTCAAGCTACAATTAATTCAGTACAAACGTCAGCTCTGATTTACAGCACCCACACTTACGCGAACGGTCTGGTCTCCAAACCACTACTTGTGCCCCTAATTGCTGGCTTGAAGTCAAGCTACAATTAATTCAGTACAAACGTCAGCTCTGATTTACAGTACCCACACTTACGCGAACGGTCTGTTCTCCAAACCACTACTTGTGCTCCTACCTGCTGGCTTGAGGTCAAGCTACAATTAATTCAGTACATACGTCATCTCTGATTTACAGCACCCACACTTACGCGAACGGTCTACTCTCCAAACCCTACCTGCTGGCTTGAGGTCAAGCTACAATTAATTCAGTACAAATGTCAGCTCTGATTTACAGCACCCACACTTACGCGAACGGTCTGGTCTCCAAACCACTACTTGTGCCCTTACCTGCTGGCTGGAGGTCAAGCTACAATTAATTCAGTACAAAGGTCAGCTCTGATTTACAGCACCCAGAGTTACGCGAACGGTCTGGTCTCCAAACAACTACTTGTGCCCCTACCTGCTTACTTGAGGTCAAGCTACAATTAATTCAGTACAAACGTCAGCTCTGATTTACAGCACCCACACTTACGCGAACGGTCTGGTCTCCAAACCACTACTTGTGCCCCTAAATGCTGGCTTGAGGTTAAGCTACAATTAATTCAGTACAAACGTCAGCTCTGATTTACAGCACCCACACTTACGCGAACGGTCTGGTCTCCAAACCACTACTTGTGCCCCTACCTGCTGGCTTCAGGTCAAGCTACAATTAATTCAGTACAAACGACAGCTCTGATTTTAAGCACCCACACTTACGCGAACGGTCTGGTCTCCAAACCAATACTTGTGACCCTACCTGCTGGCTTGAGGTCAAGCTACAATTAATTCAGTACATACGTCAGCTCTGATTTACAGCACCCACACTTACCCGAACGGTCTGGTCTCCAAACCTCTACTTGTGCCCCTACCTGCTGGCTTAAGGTCAAGCTACAATTAATTCAGTACATACCTCAGCTCTTATTTACAGCACCCACCCTTACGCGAACGGTCTGGTCTCCAAACCACTACTTGTGCCCCTACCTGCTGGCTTAAGGTCAAGCTACAATTAATTCAGTACAAACGTCAGCTCTGATTTACAGCACCCACACTTACGCGAACGGTCTGGTCTCCAAACCACTACTTGTGCCCCTACCTGCTGGCTTGAGGTCAAGCTGCAATTAATTCAGCACATACGTCAGCTCTGATTTACAGCACCCACACTTACGCAAACGGTCTGGTCTCCAAACCACTACTTCTGCCCCTACTTGCTGGCTTGAGGTCAAGCTACAATTAATTCAGTACAAACGTCAGCTCTGATTTACAGCACCCACACTTACGCGAACGGTCTGGTCTCCAAACCACTACTTGTGCCCCTACCTGCTGGCTTGAGGTCAAGCTACAATTAATTCAGTACAAACGTCAGCTCTGATTTACAGCACCCACACTTACGCGAACGGTCTGGTCTCCAAACCACTACTTGTGCTCCTACCTGCTGGCTTTAGGTCAAGCTACAATTAATTCAGTACATACGTCAGCTCTGATTTACAGCACCCACACTTACGCGAACGGTCTGGTCTCCAAACCCTACCTGCTGGCTTGAGGTCAAGCTACAATTAATTCAGTACAAACGTCAGCTCTGATTTACAGCAGCCACACTTACGCGAACGGTCTGGTCTCCAAACCACTACTTGTGCTCCTACCTGCTGGCTTGAGGTCAAGCTACAATTAATTCAGTACGAACGTCAGCTCTGATTTACAGCACCCACACTTACGCGAACGGTCTGGTCTCCAAACCACTACTTGTGCTCCTACCTGCTGGCTTGAGGTCAAGCTACAATTAATTCAGTACATACGTCAGCTCTGATTTACAGCGCTCACACTTACGCGAACGGTCTGGTCTCCAAACCACTACTTGTGCCCCTACCTGCTGGCTTGAGGTCAAGCTACAATTAATTGAGTACAAACGTCAGCTCTGATTCACAGCACCCACACTTACGCGAACGGTCTGGTCTCCAAACCACTACTTGTGCCCCTACCTGCTGGCTTGAGGTCAAGCTACAATTAATTCAGTACATACGTCAGCTCTGATTTACAGCACCCACACTTACGCGAACGGTCTGATCTCCAAACCACTACTTGAGCCCCTACCTGCTGGCTTGAGGTCAAGCTACAATTAATTCAGTACAAACGTCAGCTCTGATTTACAGCACCCACACTTACGCAAACGATCTGGTCTCCAAACCACTACTTGTGCTCCTACCTGCTGGCTTGTGGTCAAGCTACAGTTATTCAGTACATACGTCAGCTCTGATTTACAGCACCCACACTTACGCGAACGGTCTGGTCTCCAAACCACTACTTGTGCTCCTACCTGCTGGCTTCAGGTCAATCTACAATTAATTCAGTACAAACGTCAGCTCTGATTTACAGCACCCACACTTACGCGAACGGTCTGGTCTCCAAACCACTACTTGAGCCCCTACCTGCTGGCTTGAGGTCAAGCTACAATTAATTCAGTACAAACGACAGCTCTGATTTTAAGCACCCACACTTACGCGAACGGTCTGGTCTCCAAACCAATACTTGTGACCATACCTGCTGGCTTGAGGTCAAGCTACAATTAATTGAGTACAAACGTCAGCTCTGATTCACAGCACCCACACTTACGCGAACGGTCTGGTCTCCAAACCACTACTTGTGCCCCTACCTGCTGGCTTGAGGTCAAGCTACAATTAATTCAGTACATACGTCAGCTCTGATTTACAGCACCCACACTTACGCGAAAGGTCTGATCTCCAAACCACTACTTGAGCCCCTACCTGCTGGCTTGAGGTCAAGCTACAATTAATTCAGTACAAACGTCAGCTCTGATTTACAGCACCCACACTTACGCAAACGATCTGGTCTCCAAACCACTACTTGTGCTCCTACCTGCTGGCTTGTGGTCAAGCTACAGTTATTCAGTACATACGTCAGCTCTGATTTACAGCACCCACACTTACGCGAACGGTCTGGTCTCCAAACCACTACTTGTGCTCCTACCTGCTGGCTTCAGGTCAATCTACAATTAATTCAGTACATACGTCAGCTCTGATTTACAGCACCCACACTTACGCGAACGGTCTGGTCTCCAAAACACTACTTGTGCCGCTACCTGCTGGCTAGAGGTCAAGCTACAATTAATTCAGTACAAACGTCAGCTATGATTTACAGCACCCACACTTACGCGAACGGTCTGGTCTCCAAACCACTACTTGTGCCCCTACCTGCTGGCTTGAGGTCAAACTACAATTAATTCAGTACATATGTCAGCTCTGATTTACAGCACCCTCACTTACGCAAACGGTCTGGGCTCCAAACCACTACTTGTGCCCCTACCTGCTGGCTTGAGGTCAAGCTACAATTAATTCAGTACAAACGTCAGCTCTGATTTACAGCACCCACACTTACGCGAACGGTCTGGTCTCCAAACCACTACTTGTGCCCCTAATTGCTGGCTTGAAGTCAAGCTACAATTAATTCAGTACAAACGTCAGCTCTGATTTACAGTACCCACACTTACGCGAACGGTCTGTTCTCCAAACCACTACTTGTGCTCCTACCTGCTGGCTTGAGGTCAAGCTACAATTAATTCAGTACATACGTCAGCTCTGATTTACAGCACCCACACTTACGCGAACGGTCTGGTCTCCAAACCCTACCTGCTGGCTTGAGGTCAAGCTACAATTAATTCAGTACAAATGTCAGCTCTGATTTACAGCACCCAGAGTTACGCGAACGGTCTGGTCTCCAAACCACTACTTGTGCCCCTACCTGCTTACTTGAGGTCAAGCTACAATTAATTCAGTACAAACGTCAGCTCTGATTTACAGCACCCACACTTACGCGAACGGTCTGGTCTCCAAACCACTACTTGTGCCCCTACCTGCTGGCTTGAGGTCAAGCTACAATTAATTGAGTACATACGTCAGCTCTGATTCACAGCACCCACACTTACGCGAACGGTCTGGTCTCCAAACCACTACTTGTGCCCCTACCTGCTGGCTTGAGGTCAAGCTACAATTAATTCAGTACATACGTCAGCTCTGATTTACAGCACCCACACTTACGCGAACGGTCTGATCTCCAAACCACTAGTTGAGCCCCTACCTGCTGGCTTGAGGTCAAGCTACAATTAATTCAGTACAAACGTCAGCTCTGATTTACAGCACCCACACTTACGCGAACGGTCTGGTCTCCAAACCACTACTTGTGCCCCTACCTGCTGGCTTGAGGTCAAGCTACAATTAATTCAGTACAAACGTCAGCTCTGATTTACAGCACCCACACTTACGCAAACGATCTGGTCTCCAAACCACTACTTGTGCTCCTACCTGCTGGCTTGTGGTCAAGCTACAGTTATTCAGTACATACGTCAGCTCTGATTTACAGCACCCACACTTACGCGAACGGTCTGGTCTCCAAACCACTACTTGTGCTCCTACCTGCTGGCTTCAGGTCAAGCTACAATTAATTCAGTACAAACGTCAGCTCTGATTTACAGCACCCACACTTACGCGAACGGTCTGGTCTCCAAACCACTACTTGTGCCCCTACCTGCTTACTTGAGGTCAAGCTACAATTAATTCAGTACAAACGACAGCTCTGATTTTAAGCACCCACACTTACGCGAACGGTCTGGTCTCCAAACCAATACTTGTGACCATACCTGCTGGCTTGAGGTCAAGCTACAATTAATTCAGTACATACGTCAGCTCTGATTTACAGCACCCACACTTACGCAAACGGTCTGGTCTCCAAACCACTACTTGTGCCCCTACCTGCTGGCTTGAGGTCAAGCTACAATTAATTCAGTACATACGTCAGCTCTGATTTACAGCACCCACACTTACGCAAACGGTCTGGTCTCCAAACCACTATTTGTGCCCCTACCTGCTTACTTGAGGTCAAGCTACAATTAATTCAGTACAAACGTCAGCTCTGATTTACAGCACCCACACTTACGCGAACGGTCTGGTCTCCAAACCACTACTTGTGCCCCTAAATGCTGGCTTGAGGTTAAGCTACAATTAATTCAGTACATACGTCAGCTCTGATTTACAGCACTCAGACTTACGCGAACGGTCTGGTCTTTAAACCACTACTTGTGCCCCTATCTGCTGGCTTGAGGTCAAGCTACAATTAATTCAGTACATACGTCAGCTCTGATTTACAGCACCCACACTTACGCGAACGGTCTGGTCTCCAAACCACTACTTGTGCCCCTAACTACTGGCTTGAGGTCAAGCTACAATTAATTCAGTACATTCGTCAGCTCTGATTTACAGCACCCACACTTACGCGAACGGTCTGGTCTCCAAAACACTACTTGTGCCCCTACCTGCTGGCTAGAGGTCAAGCTACAATTAATTCAGTACAAACGTCAGCTATGATTTACAGCACCCACACTTACGCGAACGGTCTGGTCTCCAAACCACTACTTGTGCCCCTACCTGCTGGCTTGAGGTCAAGCTACAATTAATTCAGTACAAACGTCAGCTCTGATTTACAGCACCCACACTTACGCGAACGGTCTGGTCTCCAAACCACTACTTGTGCCCCTAATTGCTGGCTTGAAGTCAAGCTACAATTAATTCAGTACAAACGTCAGCTCTGATTTACAGTACCCACACTTACGCGAACGGTCTGTTCTCCAAACCACTACTTGTGCTCCTACCTGTTGGCTTGAGGTCAAGCTACAATTAATTCAGTACATACGTCAGCTCTGATTTACAGCACCCACACTTACGCGAACGGTCTGGTCTCCAAACCCTACCTGCTGGCTTGAGGTCAAGCTACAATTAATTCAGTACAAATGTCAGCTCTGATTTACAGCACCCACACTTACGCGAACGGTCTGGTCTCCAAACCACTACTTGTGCCCTTACCTGCTGGCTGGAGGTCAAGCTACAATTAATTCAGTACAAACGTCAGCTCTGATTTACAGCACCCAGAGTTACGGGAACGGTCTGGTCTCCAAACCACTACTTGTGCCCCTACCTGCTTACTTGAGGTCAAGCTACAATTAATTCAGTACAAACGTCAGCTCTGATTTACAGCACCCACACTTACGCGAACGGTCTGGTCTCCAAACCACTACTTGTGCCCCTAAATGCTGGCTTGAGGTTAAGCTACAATTAATTCAGTACAAACGTCAGCTCTGATTTACAGCACCCACACTTACGCGAACTGTCTGGTCTCCAAACCACTACTTGTGCCCCTACCTGCTGGCTTGAGGTCAAGCTACAATTAATTCAGTACAAACGACAGCTCTGATTTTAAGCACCCACACTTACGCGAACGGTCTGGTCTCCAAACCAATACTTGTGACCCTACCTGCTGGCTTGAGGTCAAGCTACAATTAATTCAGTACATACGTCAGCTCTGATTTACAGCACCCACACTTACGCAAACGGTCTGGTCTCCAAACCACTACTTGTGCCTCTACCTGCTGGCTTGAGGTCAAGCTACAATTAATTCAGTACATCCGTCAGCTCTGATTTACAGCACCCACACTTACGCAAACGGTCTGGTCTCCAAACCACGACTTGTGCTCCTACCTGTTGGCTTGAGGTCAAGCTACAATTAATTCAGTACATACGTCAGCTCTGATTTACAGCACTCAGACTTACGCGAACGGTCTGGTTTTTAAACCACTACTTGTGCCCCTATCTGCTGGCTTGAGGTCAAGCTACAATTAATTCAGTACATACGTCAGCTCTGATTTACAGCACCCACACTTACCCGAACGGTCTGGTCTCCAAACCTCTACTTGTGCCCCTACCTGCTGGCTTAAGGTCAAGCTACAATTAATTCAGTACATACCTCAGCTCTTATTTACAGCACCCACACTTACGCGAACGGTCTGGTCTCCAAACCACTACTTGTGCCCCTACCTGCTAGCTTAAGGTCAAGCTACAATTAATTCAGTACAAACGTCAGCTCTGATTTACAGCACCCACACTTACGCGAACGGTCTGGTCTCCAAACCACTACTTGTGCCCCTACCTGCTGGCTTGAGGTCAAGCTACAATTAATTCAGCACATACGTCAGCTCTGATTTACAGCACCCACACTTACGCAAACGGTCTGGTCTCCAAACCACTACTTCTGCCCCTACCTGCTGGCTTGAGGTCAAGCTACAATTAATTCAGTACAAACGTCAGCTCTGATTTACAGCACCCACACTTACGCGAACGGTCTGGTCTCCAAACCACTACTTGTGCCCCTACCTGCTGGCTTGAGGTCAAGCTACAATTAATTCAGTACAAACGTCAGCTCTGATTTACAGCACCCACACTTACGCGAACGGTCTGGTCTTCAAACCACTACTTGTGCTCCTACCTGCTGGCTTTAGGTCAAGCTACAATTAATTCAGTACATACGTCAGCTCTGATTTACAGCACCCACACTTAGGCGAACGCTCTGGTCTCCAAACCCTACCTGCTGGCTTGAGGTCAAGCTACAATTAATTCAGTACAAATGTCAGCTCTGATTTACAGCAGCCACACTTACGCGAACGGTCTGGTCTCCAAACCACTACTTGTGCTCCTACCTGCTGGCTTGAGGTCAAGCTACAATTAATTCAGTACAAACGTCAGCTCTGATTTACAGCACCCACACTTACGCGAACGGTCTGGTCTCCAAACCACTACTTGTGCTCCTACCTGCTGGCTTGAGGTCAAGCTACAATTAATTCAGTACATACGTCAGCTCTGATTTACAGCGCTCACACTTACGCGATAGGTCTGGTCTCCAAACCACTACTTGTGCTCCTACCTGCTGGCTTGAGGTCAAGCTACAATTAATTCAGTACATACGTCAGTTCTGATTTACAGCACCCACACTTACGCAAACGGTCTGGTCTTTAAACCACTACTTGTGCCCCTATCTGCTGGCTTGAGGTCAAGCTACAATTAATTCAGTACATACGTCAGCTCTGATTTACAGCACCCACACTTACGCGAACGGTCTGGTCTCCAAACCACTACTTGTGCCCCTACCTGCTGGCTTGAGGTCAAGCTACAATTAATTCAGTACATACGTCAGCTCTGATTTACAGCACCCACACTTACGCGAACGGTCTGGTCTCCAAAACACTACTTGTGCCCCTACCTGCTGGCTTGAGGTCAAGCTACAATTAATTCAGTACAAACGTCAGCTCTGATTTACAGCACCCACACTTACGCGAACGGTCTGGTCTCCAAACCACTACTTGTGCCCCTAATTGCTGGCTTGAAGTCAAGCTACAATTAATTCAGTACAAACGTCAGCTCTGATTTACAGCACCCACACTTACGCGAACGGTCTGTTCTCCAAACCACTACTTGTGCTCCTACCTGCTGGCTTGAGGTCAAGCTACAATTAATTCAGTACATACGTCAGCTCTGATTTACAGCACCCACACTTACGCGAACGGTCTGGTCTCCAAACCACTACTTGTGCTCCTACCTGCTGGCTTGAGGTCAAGCTACAATTAATTCAGTACAAATGTCAGCTCTGATTTACAGCACCCACACTTACGCGAACGGTCTGGTCTCCAAACCACTACTTGTGCCCTTACCTGCTGGCTGGAGGTCAAGCTACAATTAATTCAGTACAAACGTCAGCTCTGATTTACAGCACCCACACTTACGCGAACGGTCTGGTCTCCAAACCACTACTTGTGCCCCTACCTGCTGGCTTGAGGTCAAGCTACAATTAATTCAGTACAAACGTCAGCTCTGATTTACAGCACCCACACTTACGCGAACGGTCTGGTCTCCAAACCAATACTTGTGACCCTACCTGCTGGCTTGAGGTCAAGCTACAATTAATTCAGTACATACGTCAGCTCTGATTTACAGCACCCACACTTACGCAAACGGTTTGGTCTCCAAACCACTACTTGTGCCTCTACCTGCTGGCTTGAGGTCAAGCTACAATTAATTCAGTACATCCGTCAGCTCTGATTTACAGCACCCACACTTACGCAAACGGTCTGGTCTCCAAACCACTACTTGTGCTCCTACCTGCTGGCTTGAGGTCAAGCTACAATTAATTCAGTACATACGTCAGCTCTGATTTACAGCACTCAGACTTACGCGAACGGTCTGGTCTTTAAACCACTACTTGTGCCCCTATCTGCTGGCTTGAGGTCAAGCTACAATTAATTCAGTACATACGTCAGCTCTGATTTACAGCACCCACACTTACCCGAACGGTCTGGTCTGCAATCCTCTACTTGTGCCCCTACCTGCTGGCTTAAGGTCAAGCTACAATTAATTCAGTACATACCTCAGCTCTTATTTACAGCACCCACACTTACGCGAACGGTCTGGTCTCCAAACCACTACTTGTGCCCCTACCTGCTGGCTTAAGGTCAAGCTACAATTAATTCAGTACAAACGTCAGCTCTGATTTACAGCACCCACACTTACGCGAACGGTCTGGTCTCCAAACCACTACTTGTGCCCCTACCTGCTGGCTTGAGGTCAAGCTACAATTAATTCAGTACAAACGTCAGCTCTGATTTACAGCACCCACACTTACGCGAACGGTCTGGTCTCCAAACCACTACTTGTGCTCCTACCTGCTGGCTTTAGGTCAAGCTACAATTAATTCAGTACATACGTCAGCTCTGATTTACAGCACCCACACTTACGCGAACGGTCTGGTCTCCAAACCACTACTTGTGCCCCTACCTGCTGGCTTGAGGTCAAGCTACAATTAATTCAGTACAAACGTCAGCTCTGATTTACAGCAGCCACACTTACGCGAACGGTCTGGTCTCCAAACCACTACTTGTGCTCCTACCTGCTGGCTTGAGGTCAAGCTACAATTAATTCAGTACAAACGTCAGCTCTGATTTACAGCACCCACACTTACGCGAACGGTCTGGTCTCCAAACCACTACTTGTGCTAATACCTGCTGGCTTGAGGTCAAGCTACAATTAATTCAGTACATACGTCAGCTCTGATTTACAGCGCTCACACTTACGCGAACGGTCTGGTCTCCAAACCACTACTTGTGCCCCTACCTGCTGGCTTGAGGTCAAGCTACAATTAATTCAGTACATACGTCAGCTCTGATTTACAGCACCCACACTTACGCGAACGGTCTGGTCTCCAAACCACTACTTGTGCCCCTACCTGCTGGCTTGAGGTCAAGCTACAATTAATTCAGTACATACGTCAGCTCTGATTTACAGCACCCACACTTACGCGAACGGTCTGGTCTCCAAACCACTACTTGAGCCCCTACCTGCTGGCTTGAGGTCAAGCTACAATTAATTCAGTACAAACGTCAGCTCTGATTTACAGCACCCACACTTACGCGAACGGTCTGGTCTCCAAACCACTACTTGTGCCCCTACCTGCTGGCTTGAGGTCAAGCTACAATTAATTCAGTACAAACGTCAGCTCTGATTTACAGCACCCACACTTACCCGAACGGTCTGGTCTCCAAACCACTACTTGTGCCCCTACCTGCTGGCTTAAGGTCAAGCTACAATTAATTCAGTACATACCTCAGCTCTTATTTACAGCACCCACACTTACGCAAACGATCTGGTCTCCAAACCACTACTTGTGCTCCTACCTGCTGGCTTGTGGTCAAGCTACAATTAATTCAGTACATACGTCAGCTCTGATTTACAGCACCCACACTTACGCGAACGGTCTGGTCTCCAAACCACTACTTGTGCTCCTACCTGCTGGCTTCAGGTCAAGCTACAATTAATTCAGTACAAACGTCAGCTCTGATTTACAGCACCCACACTTACGCGAACGGTCTGGTCTCCAAACCACTACTTGTGCCCCTACCTGCTGGCTTGAGGTCAAGCTACAATTAATTCAGTACAAATGACAGCTCTGATTTTAAGCACCCACACTTACGCGAACGGTCTGGTCTCCAAACCAATACTTGTGACCATACCTGCTGGCTTGAGGTCAAGCTACAATTAATTCAGTACATACGTCAGCTCTGATTTACAGCACCCACACTTACGCAAACGGTCTGGTCTCCAAACCACTACTTGTGCCCCTACCTGCTGGCTTGAGGTCAAGCTACAATTAATTCAGTACATACGTCAGCTCTGATTTACAGCACCCACACTTACGCAAACGGTCTGGTCTCCAAACCACTATTTGTGCTCCTACCTGTTGGCTTGAGGTCAAGCTACAATTAATTCTGTACATACGTCAGCTCTGATTTACAGCACCCACACTTACCCGAACGGTCTGGTCTCCAAACCTCTACTTGTGCCCCTACCTGCTGGCTTAAGGTCAAGCTACAATTAATTCAGTACATACCTCAGCTCTTATTTACAGCACCCACACTTACGCGAACGGTCTGGTCTCCAAACCACTACTTGTGCCCCTACCTGCTGGCTTGAGGTCAAGCTACAATTAATTCAGTACAAACGTCAGCTCTGATTTACAGCACCCACACTTACGCGAACGGTCTGGTCTCCAAACCACTACTTGTGCCCCTACCTGCTGGCTTGAGGTCAAGCTACAATTAATTCAGCACATACGTCAGCTCTGATTTACAGCACCCACACTTACGCAAACGGTCTGGTCTCCAAACCACTACTTGTGCCCCTACCTGCTGGCTTGAGGTCAAGCTACAATTAATTCAGTACATACGTCAGCTCTGATTTACAGCACCCACACTTACGCAAACGGTCTGGTCTCCAAACCACTACTTGTGCTCCTACCTGTTGGCTTGAGGTCAAGCTACAATTAATTCAGTACATACGTCAGCTCTGATTTACAGCACCCACACTTACCCGAACGGTCTGGTCTCCAAACCTCTACTTGTGCCCCTACCTGCTGGCTTAAGGTCAAGCTACAATTAATTCAGTACATACCTCAGCTCTTATTTACAGCACCCACACTTACGCGAACGGTCTGGTCTCCAAACCACTACTTCTGCCCCTACCTGCTGGCTTGAGGTCAAGCTACAATTAATTCAGTACAAACGTCAGCTCTGATTTACAGCACCCACACTTACGCGAACGGTCTGGTCTCCAAACCACTACTTGTGCCCCTGCCTGCTGGCTTGAGGTCAAGCTACAATTAATTCAGTACAAACGTCAGCTCTGATTTACAGCACCCACACTTACGCGAACGGTCTGGTCTCCAAACCACTACTTGTGCTCCTACCTGCTGGCTTTAGGTCAAGCTACAATTAATTCAGTACATACGTCAGCTCTGATTTACAGCACCCACACTTACGCGAACGGTCTGGTCTCCAAACCCTACCTGCTGGCTTGAGGTCAAGCTACAATTAATTCAGTACAAACGTCAGCTCTGATTTACAGCAGCCACACTTACGCGAACGGTCTGGTCTCCAAACCACTACTTGTGCCCCTACCTGCTGGCTTGAGGTCAAGCTACAATTAATTCAGTACAAACGTCAGCTCTGATTTACAGCACCCACACTTACGCAAACGATCTGGTCTCCAAACCACTACTTGTGCTCCTACCTGCTGGCTTGTGGTCAAGCTACAATTATTCAGTACATACGTCAGCTCTGATTTACAGCACCCACACTTACGCGAACGGTCTGGTCTCCAAACCACTACTTGTGCTCCTACCTGCTGGCTTGAGGTCAAGCTACAATTAATTCAGTACAAACGTCAGCTCTGATTTACAGCACCCACACTTACGCGAACGGTCTGGTCTCCAAACCACTACTTGTGCCCCTACCTGCTGGCTTGAGGTCAAGCTACAATTAATTCAGTACAAACGACAGCTCTGATTTTAAGCACCCACACTTACGCGAACGGTCTGGTCTCCAAACCAATACTTGTGACCCTACCTGCTGGCTTGAGGTCAAGCTACAATTAATTCAGTACATACGTCAGCTCTGATTTACAGCACCCACACTTACGCGAACGGTCTGGTCTCCAAACCACTACTTGTGCCCCTACCTGCTGGTTTGAGGTCAAGCTACAATTAATTCAGTACAAACGACAGCTCTGATTTTAAGCACCCACACTTACGCGAACGGTCTGGTCTCCAAACCAATACTTGTGACCCTACCTGCTGGCTTGAGGTCAAGCTACAATTAATTCAGTACATACGTCAGCTCTGATTTACAGCACCCACACTTACGCAAACGGTCTGGTCTCCAAACCACTACTTGTGCCCCTACCTGCTGGCTTGAGGTCAAGCTACAATTAATTCAGTACATACGTCAGCTCTGATTTACAGCACCCACACTTACGCAAATGGTCTGGTCTCCAAACCACTACTTGTGCTCCTACCTGTTGGCTTGAGGTCAAGCTACAATTAATTCAGTACATACGTCAGCTCTGATTTACAGCACCCACACTTACCCGAACGGTCTGGTCTCCAAACCACTACTTGTGCTCCTACCTGCTGGCTTCAGGTCAAGCTACAATTAATTCAGTACAAACGACAGCTCTGATTTTAAGCACCCACACTTACGAGAACGGTCTGGTCTCCAAACCAATACTTGTGACCCTACCTGCTGGCTTGAGGTCAAGCTACAATTAATTCAGTACATACGTCAGCTCTGATTTACAGCACCCACACTTACGCAAACGGTCTGGTCTCCAAACCACTACTTTTGCCCCTACCTGCTGGCTTGAGGTCAAGCTACAATTAATTCAGTACATACGTCAGCTCTGATTTACAGCACCCACACTTACGCAAATGGTCTGGTCTCCAAACCACTACTTGTGCTCCTACCTGTTGGCTTGAGGTCAAGCTACAATTAATTCAGTACATACGTCAGCTCTGATTTACAGCACCCACACTTACCCGAACGGTCTGGTCTCCAAACCACTACTTGTGCTCCTACCTGCTGGCTTCAGGTCAAGCTACAATTAATTCAGTACAAACGTCAGCTCTGATTTACAGCACCCACACTTACGCGAACGGTCTGGTCTCCAAACCACTACTTGTGCCCCTACCTGCTGGCTTGAGGTCAAGCTACAATTAATTCAGTACAAACGACAGCTCTGATTTTAAGCACCCACACTTACGCGAACGGTCTGGTCTCCAAACCACTACTTGTGCCCCTACCTGCTGGCTTGAGGTCAAGCTACAATTAATTCAGTACAAATGACAGCTCTGATTTTAAGCACCCACACTTACGCGAACGGTCTGGTCTCCATACCAATACTTGTGACCATACCTGCTGGCTTGAGGTCAAGCTACAATTAATTCAGTACATACGTCAGCTCTGATTTACAGCACCCACACTTACGCAAACGGTCTGGTCTCCAAACCACTACTTGTGCCCCTACCTGCTGGCTTGAGGTCAAGCTACAATTAATTCAGTACATACGTCAGCTCTGATTTACAGCACCCACACTTACGCGAACGGTCTGGTCTCCAAACCACTATTTGTGCTCCTACCTGGTGGCTTGAGGTCAAGCTACAATTAATTCTGTACATACGTCAGCTCTGATTTACAGCACCCACACTTACCCGAACGGTCTGGTCTCCAAACCTCTACTTGTGCCCCTACCTGCTGGCTTAAGGTCAAGCTACAATTAATTCAGTACATACCTCAGCTCTTATTTACAGCACCCACACTTACGCGAACGGTCTGGTCTCCAAACCACTACTTGTGCCCCTACCTGCTGGCTTGAGGTCAAGCTACAATTAATTCAGTACAAACGTCAGCTCTGATTTACAGCACCCACACTTACGCGAACGGTCTGGTCTCCAAACCACTACTTGTGCCCCTACCTGCTGGCTTGAGGTCAAGCTACAATTAATTCAGTACATACGTCAGCTCTGATTTACAGCACCCACACTTACGCAAACGGTCTGGTCTCCAAACCACTACTTGTGCCCCTACCTGCTGGCTTGAGGTCAAGCTACAATTAATTCAGTACATACGTCAGCTCTGATTTACAGCACCCACACTTACGCAAACGGTCTGGTCTCCAAACCACTACTTGTGCTCCTACCTGTTGGCTTGAGGTCAAGCTACAATTAATTCAGTACATACGTCAGCTCTGATTTACAGCACCCACACTTACCCGAACGGTCTGGTCTCCAAACCACTACTTGTGCCCCTACCTGCTGGCTTAAGGTCAAGCTACAATTAATTCAGTACATACCTCAGCTCTTATTTACAGCACCCACACTTACGCGAACGGTCTGGTCTCCAAACCACTACTTGTGCCCCTACCTGCTGGCTTGAGGTCAAGCTACAATTAATTCAGTACAAACGACAGCTCTGATTTTAAGCACCCACACTTACGCGAACGGTCTGGTCTCCAAACCACTACTTGTGCCCCTACCTGCTGGCTTGAGGTCAAGCTACAATTAATTCAGTACAAACGTCAGCTCTGATTTACAGCACCCACACTTACGCGAACGGTCTGGTCTCCAAACCACTACTTGTGCTCCTACCTGCTGGCTTTAGGTCAAGCTACAATTAATTCAGTACATACGTCAGCTCTGATTTACAGCACCCACACTTACGCGAACGGTCTGGTCTCCAAACCACTACTTGTGCCCCTACCTGCTGGCTTGAGGTCAAGCTACAATTAATTCAGTACAAACGTCAGCTCTGATTTACAGCAGCCACACTTACGCGAACGGTCTGGTCTCCAAACCACTACTTGTGCCCCTACCTGCTGGCTTGAGGTCAAGCTACAATTAATTCAGTACAAACGTCAGCTCTGATTTACAGCACCCACACTTACGCGAACGGTCTGGTCTCCAAACCTCTACTTGTGCCCCTACCTGCTGGCTTAAGGTCAAGCTACAATTAATTCAGTACATACCTCAGCTCTTATTTACAGCACCCACACTTACGCAAACGATCTGGTCTCCAAACCACTACTTGTGCTCCTACCTGCTGGCTTGTGGTCAAGCTACAATTAATTCAGTACATACGTCAGCTCTGATTTACAGCACCCACACTTACGCGAACGGTCTGGTCTCCAAACCACTACTTGTGCCCCTACCTGCTGGCTTGAGGTCAAGCTACAATTAATTCAGTACAAACGACAGCTCTGATTTTAAGCACCCACACTTACGCGAACGGTCTGGTCTCCAAACCAATACTTGTGACCATACCTGCTGGCTTGAGGTCAAGCTACAATTAATTCAGTACATACGTCAGCTCTGATTTACAGCACCCACACTTACGCAAACGGTCTGGTCTCCAAACCACTACTTGTGCCCCTACCTGCTGGCTTGAGGTCAAGCTACAATTAATTCAGTACATACGTCAGCTCTGATTTACAGCACCCACACTTACGCAAACGGTCTGGTCTCCAAACCACTATTTGTGCTCCTACCTGTTGGCTTGAGGTCAAGCTACAATTAATTCAGTACATACGTCAGCTCTGATTTACAGCACCCACACTTACCCGAACGGTCTGGTCTCCAAACCTCTACTTGTGCCCCTACCTGCTGGCTTAAGGTCAAGCTACAATTAATTCAGTACATACCTCAGCTCTTATTTACAGCACCCACACTTACGCGAACGGTCTGGTCTCCAAACCACTACTTGTGCCCCTACCTGCTGGCTTGAGGTCAAGCTACAATTAATTCAGTACAAACGTCAGCTCTGATTTACAGCACCCACACTTACGCGAACGGTCTGGTCTCCAAACCACTACTTGTGCCCCTACCTGCTGGCTTGAGGTCAAGCTACAATTAATTCAGCACATACGTCAGCTCTGATTTACAGCACCCACACTTACGCAAACGGTCTGGTCTCCAAACCACTACTTGTGCCCCTACCTGCTGGCTTGAGGTCAAGCTACAATTAATTCAGTACATACGTCAGCTCTGATTTACAGCACCCACACTTACGCAAACGGTCTGGTCTCCAAACCACTACTTGTGCTCCTACCTGTTGGCTTGAGGTCAAGCTACAATTAATTCAGTACATACGTCAGCTCTGATTTACAGCACCCACACTTACCCGAACGGTCTGGTCTCCAAACCTCTACTTGTGCCCCTACCTGCTGGCTTAAGGTCAAGCTACAATTAATTCAGTACATACCTCAGCTCTTATTTACAGCACCCACACTTACGCGAACGGTCTGGTCTCCAAACCACTACTTCTGCCCCTACCTGCTGGCTTGAGGTCAAGCTACAATTAATTCAGTACAAACGTCAGCTCTGATTTACAGCACCCACACTTACGCGAACGGTCTGGTCTCCAAACCACTACTTGTGCCCCTACCTGCTGGCTTGAGGTCAAGCTACAATTAATTCAGTACAAACGTCAGCTCTGATTTACAGCACCCACACTTACGCGAACGGTCTGGTCTCCAAACCACTACTTGTGCTCCTACCTGCTGGCTTTAGGTCAAGCTACAATTAATTCAGTACATACGTCAGCTCTGATTTACAGCACCCACACTTACGCGAACGGTCTGGTCTCCAAACCCTACCTGCTGGCTTGAGGTCAAGCTACAATTAATTCAGTACAAACGTCAGCTCTGATTTACAGCAGCCACACTTACGCGAACGGTCTGGTCTCCAAACCACTACTTGTGCCCCTACCTGCTGGCTTGAGGTCAAGCTACAATTAATTCAGTACAAACGTCAGCTCTGATTTACAGCACCCACACTTACGCAAACGATCTGGTCTCCAAACCACTACTTGTGCTCCTACCTGCTGGCTTGTGGTCAAGCTACAATTAATTCAGTACATACGTCAGCTCTGATTTACAGCACCCACACTTACGCGAACGGTCTGGTCTCCAAACCACTACTTGTGCTCCTACCTGCTGGCTTGAGGTCAAGCTACAATTAATTCAGTACAAACGTCAGCTCTGATTTACAGCACCCACACTTACGCGAACGGTCTGGTCTCCAAACCACTACTTGTGCCCCTACCTGCTGGCTTGAGGTCAAGCTACAATTAATTCAGTACAAACGACAGCTCTGATTTTAAGCACCCACACTTACGCGAACGGTCTGGTCTCCAAACCAATACTTGTGACCCTACCTGCTGGCTTGAGGTCAAGCTACAATTAATTCAGTACATACGTCAGCTCTGATTTACAGCACCCACACTTACGCGAACGGTCTGGTCTCCAAACCACTACTTGTGCCCCTACCTGCTGGTTTGAGGTCAAGCTACAATTAATTCAGTACAAACGACAGCTCTGATTTTAAGCACCCACACTTACGCGAACGGTCTGGTCTCCAAACCAATACTTGTGACCCTACCTGCTGGCTTGAGGTCAAGCTACAATTAATTCAGTACATACGTCAGCTCTGATTTACAGCACCCACACTTACGCAAACGGTCTGGTCTCCAAACCACTACTTGTGCCCCTACCTGCTGGCTTGAGGTCAAGCTACAATTAATTCAGTACATACGTCAGCTCTGATTTACAGCACCCACACTTACGCAAATGGTCTGGTCTCCAAACCACTACTTGTGCTCCTACCTGTTGGCTTGAGGTCAAGCTACAATTAATTCAGTACATACGTCAGCTCTGATTTACAGCACCCACACTTACCCGAACGGTCTGGTCTCCAAACCACTACTTGTGCTCCTACCTGCTGGCTTCAGGTCAAGCTACAATTAATTCAGTACAAACGACAGCTCTGATTTTAAGCACCCACACTTACGCGAACGGTCTGGTCTCCAAACCAATACTTGTGACCCTACCTGCTGGCTTGAGGTCAAGCTACAATTAATTCAGTACATACGTCAGCTCTGATTTACAGCACCCACACTTACGCAAACGGTCTGGTCTCCAAACCACTACTTGTGCCCCTACCTGCTGGCTTGAGGTCAAGCTACAATTAATTCAGTACATACGTCAGCTCTGATTTACAGCACCCACACTTACGCAAATGGTCTGGTCTCCAAACCACTACTTGTGCTCCTACCTGTTGGCTTGAGGTCAAGCTACAATTAATTCAGTACATACGTCAGCTCTGATTTACAGCACCCACACTTACCCGAACGGTCTGGTCTCCAAACCACTACTTGTGCTCCTACCTGCTGGCTTGAGGTCAAGCTACAATTAATTCAGTACAAACGTCAGCTCTGATTTACAGCACCCACACTTACGCGAACGGTCTGGTCTCCAAACCACTACTTGTGCCCCTACCTGCTGGCTTGAGGTCAAGCTACAATTAATTCAGTACAAACGACAGCTCTGATTTTAAGCACCCACACTTACGCGAACGGTCTGGTCTCCAAACCACTACTTGTGCCCCTACCTGCTGGCTTGAGGTCAAGCTACAATTAATTCAGTACAAACGACAGCTCTGATTTTAAGCACCCACACTTACGCGAACGGTCTGGTCTCCAAACCAATACTTGTGACCATACCTGCTGGCTTGAGGTCAAGCTACAATTAATTCAGTACATACGTCAGCTCTGATTTACAGCACCCACACTTACGCAAACGGTCTGGTCTCCAAACCACTACTTGTGCCCCTACCTGCTGGCTTGAGGTCAAGCTACAATTAATTCAGTACATACGTCAGCTCTGATTTACAGCACCCACACTTACGCAAACGGTCTGGTCTCCAAACCACTATTTGTGCTCCTACCTGTTGGCTTGAGGTCAAGCTACAATTAATTCAGTACATACGTCAGCTCTGATTTACAGCACCCACACTTACCCGAACGGTCTGGTCTCCAAACCTCTACTTGTGCCCCTACCTGCTGGCTTAAGGTCAAGCTACAATTAATTCAGTACATACCTCAGCTCTTATTTACAGCACCCACACTTACGCGAACGGTCTGGTCTCCAAACCACTACTTGTGCCCCTACCTGCTGGCTTGAGGTCAAGCTACAATTAATTCAGTACAAACGTCAGCTCTGATTTACAGCACCCACACTTACGCGAACGGTCTGGTCTCCAAACCACTACTTGTGCCCCTACCTGCTGGCTTGAGGTCAAGCTACAATTAATTCAGTACATACGTCAGCTCTGATTTACAGCACCCACACTTACGCAAACGGTCTGGTCTCCAAACCACTACTTGTGCCCCTACCTGCTGGCTTGAGGTCAAGCTACAATTAATTCAGTACATACGTCAGCTCTGATTTACAGCACCCACACTTACGCAAACGGTCTGGTCTCCAAACCACTACTTGTGCTCCTACCTGTTGGCTTGAGGTCAAGCTACAATTAATTCAGTACATACGTCAGCTCTGATTTACAGCACCCACACTTACCCGAACGGTCTGGTCTCCAAACCTCTACTTGTGCCCCTACCTGCTGGCTTAAGGTCAAGCTACAATTAATTCAGTACATACCTCAGCTCTTATTTACAGCACCCACACTTACGCGAACGGTCTGGTCTCCAAACCACTACTTGTGCCCCTACCTGCTGGCTTGAGGTCAAGCTACAATTAATTCAGTACAAACGTCAGCTCTGATTTACAGCACCCACACTTACGCGAACGGTCTGGTCTCCAAACCACTACTTGTGCCCCTACCTGCTGGCTTGAGGTCAAGCTACAATTAATTCAGTACAAACGTCAGCTCTGATTTACAGCACCCACACTTACGCGAACGGTCTGGTCTCCAAACCACTACTTGTGCTCCTACCTGCTGGCTTTAGGTCAAGCTACAATTAATTCAGTACATACGTCAGCTCTGATTTACAGCACCCACACTTACGCGAACGGTCTGGTCTCCAAACCCTACCTGCTGGCTTGAGGTCAAGCTACAATTAATTCAGTACAAACGTCAGCTCTGATTTACAGCAGCCACACTTACGCGAACGGTCTGGTCTCCAAACCACTACTTGTGCCCCTACCTGCTGGCTTGAGGTCAAGCTACAATTAATTCAGTACAAACGTCAGCTCTGATTTACAGCACCCACACTTACGCGAACGGTCTGGTCTCCAAACCACTACTTGTGCCCCTACCTGCTGGCTTGAGGTCAAGCTACAATTAATTCAGTACATACGTCAGCTCTGATTTACAGCACCCACACTTACGCAAACGATCTGGTCTCCAAACCACTACTTGTGCTCCTACCTGCTGGCTTGTGGTCAAGCTACAATTATTCAGTACATACGTCAGCTCTGATTTACAGCACCCACACTTACGCGAACGGTCTGGTCTCCAAACCACTACTTGTGCTCCTACCTGCTGGCTTGAGGTCAAGCTACAATTAATTCAGTACAAACGTCAGCTCTGATTTACAGCACCCACACTTACGCGAACGGTCTGGTCTCCAAACCACTACTTGTGCCCCTACCTGCTGGCTTGAGGTCAAGCTACAATTAATTCAGTACAAACGACAGCTCTGATTTTAAGCACCCACACTTACGCGAACGGTCTGGTCTCCAAACCAATACTTGTGACCATACCTGCTGGCTTGAGGTCAAGCTACAATTAATTCAGTACATACGTCAGCTCTGATTTACAGCACCCACACTTACGCAAACGGTCTGGTCTCCAAACCACTACTTGTGCCCCTACCTGCTGGCTTGAGGTCAAGCTACAATTAATTCAGTACATACGTCAGCTCTGATTTACAGCACCCACACTTACGCAAACGGTCTGGTCTCCAAACCACTACTTGTGCTCCTACCTGTTGGCTTGAGGTCAAGCTACAATTAATTCAGTACATACGTCAGCTCTGATTTACAGCACCCACACTTACCCGAACGGTCTGGTCTCCAAACCTCTACTTGTGCCCCTACCTGCTGGCTTGAGGTCAAGCTACAATTAATTCAGTACATACCTCAGCTCTTATTTACAGCACCCACACTTACGCGAACGGTCTGGTCTCCAAACCACTACTTGTGCCCCTACCTGCTGGCTTGAGGTCAAGCTACAATTAATTCAGTACAAACGTCAGCTCTGATTTACAGCACCCACACTTACGCGAACGGTCTGGTCTCCAAACCACTACTTGTGCCCCTACCTGCTGGCTTGAGGTCAAGCTACAATTAATTCAGTACATACGTCAGCTCTGATTTACAGCACCCACACTTACGCAAACGGTCTGGTCTCCAAACCACTACTTGTGCCCCTACCTGCTGGCTTGAGGTCAAGCTACAATTAATTCAGTACATACGTCAGCTCTGATTTACAGCACCCACACTTACGCAAACGGTCTGGTCTCCAAACCACTACTTGTGCTCCTACCTGTTGGCTTGAGGTCAAGCTACAATTAATTCAGTACATACGTCAGCTCTGATTTACAGCACCCACACTTACCCGAACGGTCTGGTCTCCAAACCTCTACTTGTGCCCCTACCTGCTGGCTTAAGGTCAAGCTACAATTAATTCAGTACATACCTCAGCTCTTATTTACAGCACCCACACTTACGCGAACGGTCTGGTCTCCAAACCACTACTTCTGCCCCTACCTGCTGGCTTGAGGTCAAGCTACAATTAATTCAGTACAAACGTCAGCTCTGATTTACAGCACCCACACTTACGCGAACGGTCTGGTCTCCAAACCACTACTTGTGCCCCTACCTGCTGGCTTGAGGTCAAGCTACAATTAATTCAGTACAAACGTCAGCTCTGATTTACAGCACCCACACTTACGCGAACGGTCTGGTCTCCAAACCACTACTTGTGCTCCTACCTGCTGGCTTTAGGTCAAGCTACAATTAATTCAGTACATACGTCAGCTCTGATTTACAGCACCCACACTTACGCGAACGGTCTGGTCTCCAAACCCTACCTGCTGGCTTGAGGTCAAGCTACAATTAATTCAGTACAAACGTCAGCTCTGATTTACAGCAGCCACACTTACGCGAACGGTCTGGTCTCCAAACCACTACTTGTGCCCCTACCTGCTGGCTTGAGGTCAAGCTACAATTAATTCAGTACAAACGTCAGCTCTGATTTACAGCACCCACACTTACGCAAACGATCTGGTCTCCAAACCACTACTTGTGCTCCTACCTGCTGGCTTGTGGTCAAGCTACAATTAATTCAGTACATACGTCAGCTCTGATTTACAGCACCCACACTTACGCGAACGGTCTGGTCTCCAAACCACTACTTGTGCTCCTACCTGCTGGCTTGAGGTCAAGCTACAATTAATTCAGTACAAACGTCAGCTCTGATTTACAGCACCCACACTTACGCGAACGGTCTGGTCTCCAAACCACTACTTGTGCCCCTACCTGCTGGCTTGAGGTCAAGCTACAATTAATTCAGTACAAACGACAGCTCTGATTTTAAGCACCCACACTTACGCGAACGGTCTGGTCTCCAAACCAATACTTGTGACCCTACCTGCTGGCTTGAGGTCAAGCTACAATTAATTCAGTACATACGTCAGCTCTGATTTACAGCACCCACACTTACGCGAACGGTCTGGTCTCCAAACCACTACTTGTGCCCCTACCTGCTGGTTTGAGGTCAAGCTACAATTAATTCAGTACAAACGACAGCTCTGATTTTAAGCACCCACACTTACGCGAACGGTCTGGTCTCCAAACCAATACTTGTGACCCTACCTGCTGGCTTGAGGTCAAGCTACAATTAATTCAGTACATACGTCAGCTCTGATTTACAGCACCCACACTTACGCAAACGGTCTGGTCTCCAAACCACTACTTGTGCCCCTACCTGCTGGCTTGAGGTCAAGCTACAATTAATTCAGTACATACGTCAGCTCTGATTTACAGCACCCACACTTACGCAAACGGTCTGGTCTCCAAACCACTACTTGTGCTCCTACCTGTTGGCTTGAGGTCAAGCTACAATTAATTCAGTACATACGTCAGCTCTGATTTACAGCACCCACACTTACGCGAACGGTCTGGTCTCCAAACCACTACTTGTGCTCCTACCTGCTGGCTTCAGGTCAAGCTACAATTAATTCAGTACAAACGACAGCTCTGATTTTAAGCACCCACACTTACGCGAACGGTCTGGTCTCCAAACCAATACTTGTGACCCTACCTGCTGGCTTGAGGTCAAGCTACAATTAATTCAGTACATACGTCAGCTCTGATTTACAGCACCCACACTTACGCAAACGGTCTGGTCTCCAAACCACTACTTGTGCCCCTACCTGCTGGCTTGAGGTCAAGCTACAATTAATTCAGTACATACGTCAGCTCTGATTTACAGCACCCACACTTACGCAAACGGTCTGGTCTCCAAACCACTACTTGTGCTCCTACCTGCTGGCTTGAGGTCAAGCTACAATTAATTCAGTACATACGTCAGCTCTGATTTACAGCACCCACACTTACGCGAACGGTCTGGTCTCCAAACCACTACTTGTGCTCCTACCTGCTGGCTTGAGGTCAAGCTACAATTAATTCAGTACAAACGTCAGCTCTGATTTACAGCACCCACACTTACGCGAACGGTCTGGTCTCCAAACCACTACTTGTGCCCCTACCTGCTGGCTTGAGGTCAAGCTACAATTAATTCAGTACAAACGTCAGCTCTGATTTACAGCACCCACACTTACGCGAACGGTCTGGTCTCCAAACCACTACTTGTGCCCCTACCTGCTGGCTTGAGGTCAAGCTACAATTAATTCAGTACAAACGTCAGCTCTGATTTTAAGCACCCACACTTACGCGAACGGTCTGGTCTCCAAACCAATACTTGTGACCATACCTGCTGGCTTGAGGTCAAGCTACAATTAATTCAGTACATACGTCAGCTCTGATTTACAGCACCCACACTTACGCAAACGGTCTGGTCTCCAAACCACTACTTGTGCCCCTACCTGCTGGCTTGAGGTCAAGCTACAATTAATTCAGTACATACGTCAGCTCTGATTTACAGCACCCACACTTACGCAAACGGTCTGGTCTCCAAACCACTACTTGTGCTCCTACCTGTTGGCTTGAGGTCAAGCTACAATTAATTCAGTACATACGTCAGCTCTGATTTACAGCACCCACACTTACCCGAACGGTCTGGTCTCCAAACCTCTACTTGTGCCCCTACCTGCTGGCTTAAGGTCAAGCTACAATTAATTCAGTACATACCTCAGCTCTTATTTACAGCACCCACACTTACGCGAACGGTCTGGTCTCCAAACCACTACTTGTGCCCCTACCTGCTGGCTTGAGGTCAAGCTACAATTAATTCAGTACAAACGTCAGCTCTGATTTACAGCACCCACACTTACGCGAACGGTCTGGTCTCCAAACCACTACTTGTGCCCCTACCTGCTGGCTTGAGGTCAAGCTACAATTAATTCAGCACATACGTCAGCTCTGATTTACAGCACCCACACTTACGCAAACGGTCTGGTCTCCAAACCACTACTTGTGCCCCTACCTGCTGGCTTGAGGTCAAGCTACAATTAATTCAGTACATACGTCAGCTCTGATTTACAGCACCCACACTTACGCAAACGGTCTGGTCTCCAAACCACTACTTGTGCTCCTACCTGCTGGCTTGAGGTCAAGCTACAATTAATTCAGTACATACGTCAGCTCTGATTTACAGCACCCACACTTACGCGAACGGTCTGGTCTCCAAACCACTACTTGTGCCCCTACCTGCTGGCTTAAGGTCAAGCTACAATTAATTCAGTACATACGTCAGCTCTTATTTACAGCACCCACACTTACGCGAACGGTCTGGTCTCCAAACCACTACTTGTGCCCCTACCTGCTGGCTTGAGGTCAAGCTACAATTAATTCAGTACAAACGTCAGCTCTGATTTACAGCACCCACACTTACGCGAACGGTCTGGTCTCCAAACCACTACTTGTGCCCCTACCTGCTGGCTTGAGGTCAAGCTACAATTAATTCAGTACAAACGTCAGCTCTGATTTACAGCACCCACACTTACGCGAACGGTCTGGTCTCCAAACCACTACTTGTGCTCCTACCTGCTGGCTTTAGGTCAAGCTACAATTAATTCAGTACATACGTCAGCTCTGATTTACAGCACCCACACTTACGCGAACGGTCTGGTCTCCAAACCACTACTTGTGCCCCTACCTGCTGGCTTGAGGTCAAGCTACAATTAATTCAGTACAAACGTCAGCTCTGATTTACAGCAGCCACACTTACGCGAACGGTCTGGTCTCCAAACCACTACTTGTGCCCCTACCTGCTGGCTTGAGGTCAAGCTACAATTAATTCAGTACAAACGTCAGCTCTGATTTACAGCACCCACACTTACGCAAACGATCTGGTCTCCAAACCACTACTTGTGCTCCTACCTGCTGGCTTGAGGTCAAGCTACAATTAATTCAGTACATACGTCAGCTCTGATTTACAGCACCCACACTTACGCGAACGGTCTGGTCTCCAAACCACTACTTGTGCTCCTACCTGCTGGCTTGAGGTCAAGCTACAATTAATTCAGTACAAACGTCAGCTCTGATTTTAAGCACCCACACTTACGCGAACGGTCTGGTCTCCAAACCAATACTTGTGACCCTACCTGCTGGCTTGAGGTCAAGCTACAATTAATTCAGTACATACGTCAGCTCTGATTTACAGCACCCACACTTACGCGAACGGTCTGGTCTCCAAACCACTACTTGTGCCCCTACCTGCTGGCTTGAGGTCAAGCTACAATTAATTCAGTACATACGTCAGCTCTGATTTACAGCACCCACACTTACGCAAACGGTCTGGTCTCCAAACCACTACTTGTGCTCCTACCTGCTGGCTTGAGGTCAAGCTACAATTAATTCAGTACATACGTCAGCTCTGATTTACAGCACCCACACTTACGCGAACGGTCTGGTCTCCAAACCACTACTTGTGCTCCTACCTGCTGGCTTGAGGTCAAGCTACAATTAATTCAGTACAAACGTCAGCTCTGATTTACAGCACCCACACTTACGCGAACGGTCTGGTCTCCAAACCACTACTTGTGCCCCTACCTGCTGGCTTGAGGTCAAGCTACAATTAATTCAGTACAAACGACAGCTCTGATTTTAAGCACCCACACTTACGCGAACGGTCTGGTCTCCAAACCAATACTTGTGACCCTACCTGCTGGCTTGAGGTCAAGCTACAATTAATTCAGTACATACGTCAGCTCTGATTTACAGCACCCACACTTACGCAAACGGTCTGGTCTCCAAACCACTACTTGTGCCCCTACCTGCTGGCTTGAGGTCAAGCTACAATTAATTCAGTACATACGTCAGCTCTGATTTACAGCACCCACACTTACGCAAACGGTCTGGTCTCCAAACCACTACTTGTGCTCCTACCTGTTGGCTTGAGGTCAAGCTACAATTAATTCAGTACATACGTCAGCTCTGATTTACAGCACCCACACTTACCCGAACGGTCTGGTCTCCAAACCACTACTTGTGCCCCTACCTGCTGGCTTAAGGTCAAGCTACAATTAATTCAGTACATACGTCAGCTCTGATTTACAGCACCCACACTTACGCGAACGGTCTGGTCTCCAAACCACTACTTGTGCCCCTACCTGCTGGCTTGAGGTCAAGCTACAATTAATTCAGTACAAACGTCAGCTCTGATTTACAGCACCCACACTTACGCGAACGGTCTGGTCTCCAAACCACTACTTGTGCCCCTACCTGCTGGCTTGAGGTCAAGCTACAATTAATTCAGTACATACGTCAGCTCTGATTTACAGCACCCACACTTACGCAAACGGTCTGGTCTCCAAACCACTACTTGTGCCCCTACCTGCTGGCTTGAGGTCAAGCTACAATTAATTCAGTACATACGTCAGCTCTGATTTACAGCACCCACACTTACGCAAACGGTCTGGTCTCCAAACCACTACTTGTGCTCCTACCTGCTGGCTTGAGGTCAAGCTACAATTAATTCAGTACATACGTCAGCTCTGATTTACAGCACCCACACTTACCCGAACGGTCTGGTCTCCAAACCTCTACTTGTGCCCCTACCTGCTGGCTTAAGGTCAAGCTACAATTAATTCAGTACATACCTCAGCTCTTATTTACAGCACCCACACTTACGCGAACGGTCTGGTCTCCAAACCACTACTTGTGCCCCTACCTGCTGGCTTGAGGTCAAGCTACAATTAATTCAGTACAAACGTCAGCTCTGATTTACAGCACCCACACTTACGCGAACGGTCTGGTCTCCAAACCACTACTTGTGCCCCTACCTGCTGGCTTGAGGTCAAGCTACAATTAATTCAGTACAAACGTCAGCTCTGATTTACAGCACCCACACTTACGCGAACGGTCTGGTCTCCAAACCACTACTTGTGCTCCTACCTGCTGGCTTTAGGTCAAGCTACAATTAATTCAGTACATACGTCAGCTCTGATTTACAGCACCCACACTTACGCGAACGGTCTGGTCTCCAAACCACTACTTGTGCCCCTACCTGCTGGCTTGAGGTCAAGCTACAATTAATTCAGTACAAACGTCAGCTCTGATTTACAGCACCCACACTTACGCAAACGGTCTGGTCTCCAAACCACTACTTGTGCTCCTACCTGCTGGCTTGTGGTCAAGCTACAATTAATTCAGTACATACGTCAGCTCTGATTTACAGCACCCACACTTACGCGAACGGTCTGGTCTCCAAACCACTACTTGTGCTCCTACCTGCTGGCTTGAGGTCAAGCTACAATTAATTCAGTACAAACGTCAGCTCTGATTTACAGCACCCACACTTACGCGAACGGTCTGGTCTCCAAACCACTACTTGTGCCCCTACCTGCTGGCTTGAGGTCAAGCTACAATTAATTCAGTACAAACGACAGCTCTGATTTTAAGCACCCACACTTACGCGAACGGTCTGGTCTCCAAACCAATACTTGTGACCCTACCTGCTGGCTTGAGGTCAAGCTACAATTAATTCAGTACATACGTCAGCTCTGATTTACAGCACCCACACTTACGCGAACGGTCTGGTCTCCAAACCACTACTTGTGCCCCTACCTGCTGGCTTGAGGTCAAGCTACAATTAATTCAGTACAAACGACAGCTCTGATTTTAAGCACCCACACTTACGCGAACGGTCTGGTCTCCAAACCAATACTTGTGACCCTACCTGCTGGCTTGAGGTCAAGCTACAATTAATTCAGTACATACGTCAGCTCTGATTTACAGCACCCACACTTACGCAAACGGTCTGGTCTCCAAACCACTACTTGTGCCCCTACCTGCTGGCTTGAGGTCAAGCTACAATTAATTCAGTACATACGTCAGCTCTGATTTACAGCACCCACACTTACGCAAACGGTCTGGTCTCCAAACCACTACTTGTGCTCCTACCTGCTGGCTTGAGGTCAAGCTACAATTAATTCAGTACATACGTCAGCTCTGATTTACAGCACCCACACTTACGCGAACGGTCTGGTCTCCAAACCACTACTTGTGCTCCTACCTGCTGGCTTGAGGTCAAGCTACAATTAATTCAGTACAAACGTCAGCTCTGATTTACAGCACCCACACTTACGCGAACGGTCTGGTCTCCAAACCACTACTTGTGCCCCTACCTGCTGGCTTGAGGTCAAGCTACAATTAATTCAGTACATACGTCAGCTCTGATTTACAGCACCCACACTTACGCAAACGGTCTGGTCTCCAAACCACTACTTGTGCTCCTACCTGCTGGCTTGAGGTCAAGCTACAATTAATTCAGTACATACGTCAGCTCTGATTTACAGCACCCACACTTACGCGAACGGTCTGGTCTCCAAACCACTACTTGTGCTCCTACCTGCTGGCTTGAGGTCAAGCTACAATTAATTCAGTACAAACGTCAGCTCTGATTTACAGCACCCACACTTACGCGAACGGTCTGGTCTCCAAACCACTACTTGTGCCCCTACCTGCTGGCTTGAGGTCAAGCTACAATTAATTCAGTACAAACGTCAGCTCTGATTTACAGCACCCACACTTACGCGAACGGTCTGGTCTCCAAACCACTACTTGTGACCCTACCTGCTGGCTTGAGGTCAAGCTACAATTAATTCAGTACATACGTCAGCTCTGATTTACAGCACCCACACTTACGCGAACGGTCTGGTCTCCAAACCACTACTTGTGCCCCTACCTGCTGGCTTGAGGTCAAGCTACAATTAATTCAGTACATACGTCAGCTCTGATTTACAGCACCCACACTTACGCGAACGGTCTGGTCTCCAAACCACTACTTGTGCTCCTACCTGCTGGCTTGAGGTCAAGCTACAATTAATTCAGTACATACGTCAGCTCTGATTTACAGCACCCACACTTACGCGAACGGTCTGGTCTCCAAACCACTACTTGTGCCCCTACCTGCTGGCTTGAGGTCAAGCTACAATTAATTCAGTACATACGTCAGCTCTGATTTACAGCACCCACACTTACGCGAACGGTCTGGTCTCCAAACCACTACTTGTGCCCCTACCTGCTGGCTTGAGGTCAAGCTACAATTAATTCAGTACAAACGTCAGCTCTGATTTACAGCACCCACACTTACGCGAACGGTCTGGTCTCCAAACCACTACTTGTGCCCCTACCTGCTGGCTTGAGGTCAAGCTACAATTAATTCAGTACATACGTCAGCTCTGATTTACAGCACCCACACTTACGCAAACGGTCTGGTCTCCAAACCACTACTTGTGCCCCTACCTGCTGGCTTGAGGTCAAGCTACAATTAATTCAGTACATACGTCAGCTCTGATTTACAGCACCCACACTTACGCAAACGGTCTGGTCTCCAAACCACTACTTGTGCTCCTACCTGCTGGCTTGAGGTCAAGCTACAATTAATTCAGTACATACGTCAGCTCTGATTTACAGCACCCACACTTACCCGAACGGTCTGGTCTCCAAACCTCTACTTGTGCCCCTACCTGCTGGCTTAAGGTCAAGCTACAATTAATTCAGTACATACCTCAGCTCTTATTTACAGCACCCACACTTACGCGAACGGTCTGGTCTCCAAACCACTACTTGTGCCCCTACCTGCTGGCTTGAGGTCAAGCTACAATTAATTCAGTACAAACGTCAGCTCTGATTTACAGCACCCACACTTACGCGAACGGTCTGGTCTCCAAACCACTACTTGTGCCCCTACCTGCTGGCTTGAGGTCAAGCTACAATTAATTCAGTACAAACGTCAGCTCTGATTTACAGCACCCACACTTACGCGAACGGTCTGGTCTCCAAACCACTACTTGTGCTCCTACCTGCTGGCTTTAGGTCAAGCTACAATTAATTCAGTACATACGTCAGCTCTGATTTACAGCACCCACACTTACGCGAACGGTCTGGTCTCCAAACCCTACCTGCTGGCTTGAGGTCAAGCTACAATTAATTCAGTACAAACGTCAGCTCTGATTTACAGCAGCCACACTTACGCGAACGGTCTGGTCTCCAAACCACTACTTGTGCCCCTACCTGCTGGCTTGAGGTCAAGCTACAATTAATTCAGTACAAACGTCAGCTCTGATTTACAGCACCCACACTTACGCAAACGATCTGGTCTCCAAACCACTACTTGTGCTCCTACCTGCTGGCTTGTGGTCAAGCTACAATTAATTCAGTACATACGTCAGCTCTGATTTACAGCACCCACACTTACGCGAACGGTCTGGTCTCCAAACCACTACTTGTGCTCCTACCTGCTGGCTTGAGGTCAAGCTACAATTAATTCAGTACAAACGTCAGCTCTGATTTACAGCACCCACACTTACGCGAACGGTCTGGTCTCCAAACCACTACTTGTGCCCCTACCTGCTGGCTTGAGGTCAAGCTACAATTAATTCAGTACAAACGACAGCTCTGATTTTAAGCACCCACACTTACGCGAACGGTCTGGTCTCCAAACCAATACTTGTGACCCTACCTGCTGGCTTGAGGTCAAGCTACAATTAATTCAGTACATACGTCAGCTCTGATTTACAGCACCCACACTTACGCGAACGGTCTGGTCTCCAAACCACTACTTGTGCCCCTACCTGCTGGCTTGAGGTCAAGCTACAATTAATTCAGTACAAACGTCAGCTCTGATTTTAAGCACCCACACTTACGCGAACGGTCTGGTCTCCAAACCAATACTTGTGACCCTACCTGCTGGCTTGAGGTCAAGCTACAATTAATTCAGTACATACGTCAGCTCTGATTTACAGCACCCACACTTACGCAAACGGTCTGGTCTCCAAACCACTACTTGTGCCCCTACCTGCTGGCTTGAGGTCAAGCTACAATTAATTCAGTACATACGTCAGCTCTGATTTACAGCACCCACACTTACGCGAACGGTCTGGTCTCCAAACCACTACTTGTGCTCCTACCTGCTGGCTTGAGGTCAAGCTACAATTAATTCAGTACATACGTCAGCTCTGATTTACAGCACCCACACTTACGCGAACGGTCTGGTCTCCAAACCACTACTTGTGCTCCTACCTGCTGGCTTGAGGTCAAGCTACAATTAATTCAGTACAAACGTCAGCTCTGATTTACAGCACCCACACTTACGCGAACGGTCTGGTCTCCAAACCACTACTTGTGCCCCTACCTGCTGGCTTGAGGTCAAGCTACAATTAATTCAGTACATACGTCAGCTCTGATTTACAGCACCCACACTTACGCGAACGGTCTGGTCTCCAAACCACTACTTGTGCTCCTACCTGCTGGCTTGAGGTCAAGCTACAATTAATTCAGTACATACGTCAGCTCTGATTTACAGCACCCACACTTACGCGAACGGTCTGGTCTCCAAACCACTACTTGTGCTCCTACCTGCTGGCTTGAGGTCAAGCTACAATTAATTCAGTACAAACGTCAGCTCTGATTTACAGCACCCACACTTACGCGAACGGTCTGGTCTCCAAACCACTACTTGTGCCCCTACCTGCTGGCTTGAGGTCAAGCTACAATTAATTCAGTACAAACGTCAGCTCTGATTTTAAGCACCCACACTTACGCGAACGGTCTGGTCTCCAAACCACTACTTGTGACCCTACCTGCTGGCTTGAGGTCAAGCTACAATTAATTCAGTACATACGTATTAATTCAGTACATACGTCAGCTCTGATTTACAGCACCCACACTTACGCGAACGGTCTGGTCTCCAAACCACTACTTGTGCCCCTACCTGCTGGCTTGAGGTCAAGCTACAATTAATTCAGTACATACGTCAGCTCTGATTTACAGCACCCACACTTACGCAAACGGTCTGGTCTCCAAACCACTACTTGTGCTCCTACCTGCTGGCTTGAGGTCAAGCTACAATTAATTCAGTACATACGTCAGCTCTGATTTACAGCACCCACACTTACGCGAACGGTCTGGTCTCCAAACCACTACTTGTGCCCCTACCTGCTGGCTTGAGGTCAAGCTACAATTAATTCAGTACATACGTCAGCTCTGATTTACAGCACCCACACTTACGCGAACGGTCTGGTCTCCAAACCACTACTTGTGCCCCTACCTGCTGGCTTGAGGTCAAGCTACAATTAATTCAGTACAAACGTCAGCTCTGATTTACAGCACCCACACTTACGCGAACGGTCTGGTCTCCAAACCACTACTTGTGCCCCTACCTGCTGGCTTGAGGTCAAGCTACAATTAATTCAGTACATACGTCAGCTCTGATTTACAGCACCCACACTTACGCAAACGGTCTGGTCTCCAAACCACTACTTGTGCCCCTACCTGCTGGCTTGAGGTCAAGCTACAATTAATTCAGTACATACGTCAGCTCTGATTTACAGCACCCACACTTACGCAAACGGTCTGGTCTCCAAACCACTACTTGTGCTCCTACCTGCTGGCTTGAGGTCAAGCTACAATTAATTCAGTACATACGTCAGCTCTGATTTACAGCACCCACACTTACGCGAACGGTCTGGTCTCCAAACCACTACTTGTGCCCCTACCTGCTGGCTTAAGGTCAAGCTACAATTAATTCAGTACATACCTCAGCTCTTATTTACAGCACCCACACTTACGCGAACGGTCTGGTCTCCAAACCACTACTTGTGCCCCTACCTGCTGGCTTGAGGTCAAGCTACAATTAATTCAGTACAAACGTCAGCTCTGATTTACAGCACCCACACTTACGCGAACGGTCTGGTCTCCAAACCACTACTTGTGCCCCTACCTGCTGGCTTGAGGTCAAGCTACAATTAATTCAGTACAAACGTCAGCTCTGATTTACAGCACCCACACTTACGCGAACGGTCTGGTCTCCAAACCACTACTTGTGCTCCTACCTGCTGGCTTGAGGTCAAGCTACAATTAATTCAGTACATACGTCAGCTCTGATTTACAGCACCCACACTTACGCGAACGGTCTGGTCTCCAAACCACTACTTGTGCCCCTACCTGCTGGCTTGAGGTCAAGCTACAATTAATTCAGTACATACGTCAGCTCTGATTTACAGCACCCACACTTACGCAAACGGTCTGGTCTCCAAACCACTACTTGTGCCCCTACCTGCTGGCTTGAGGTCAAGCTACAATTAATTCAGTACATACGTCAGCTCTGATTTACAGCACCCACACTTACGCAAACGGTCTGGTCTCCAAACCACTACTTGTGCTCCTACCTGCTGGCTTGAGGTCAAGCTACAATTAATTCAGTACATACGTCAGCTCTGATTTACAGCACCCACACTTACGCGAACGGTCTGGTCTCCAAACCACTACTTGTGCCCCTACCTGCTGGCTTGAGGTCAAGCTACAATTAATTCAGTACATACGTCAGCTCTGATTTACAGCACCCACACTTACGCGAACGGTCTGGTCTCCAAACCACTACTTGTGCCCCTACCTGCTGGCTTGAGGTCAAGCTACAATTAATTCAGTACAAACGTCAGCTCTGATTTACAGCACCCACACTTACGCGAACGGTCTGGTCTCCAAACCACTACTTGTGCCCCTACCTGCTGGCTTGAGGTCAAGCTACAATTAATTCAGTACAAACGTCAGCTCTGATTTACAGCACCCACACTTACGCGAACGGTCTGGTCTCCAAACCACTACTTGTGCTCCTACCTGCTGGCTTTAGGTCAAGCTACAATTAATTCAGTACATACGTCAGCTCTGATTTACAGCACCCACACTTACGCGAACGGTCTGGTCTCCAAACCACTACTTGTGCCCCTACCTGCTGGCTTGAGGTCAAGCTACAATTAATTCAGTACAAACGTCAGCTCTGATTTACAGCAGCCACACTTACGCGAACGGTCTGGTCTCCAAACCACTACTTGTGCCCCTACCTGCTGGCTTGAGGTCAAGCTACAATTAATTCAGTACAAACGTCAGCTCTGATTTACAGCACCCACACTTACGCAAACGATCTGGTCTCCAAACCACTACTTGTGCTCCTACCTGCTGGCTTGTGGTCAAGCTACAATTAATTCAGTACATACGTCAGCTCTGATTTACAGCACCCACACTTACGCGAACGGTCTGGTCTCCAAACCACTACTTGTGCTCCTACCTGCTGGCTTGAGGTCAAGCTACAATTAATTCAGTACAAACGTCAGCTCTGATTTACAGCACCCACACTTACGCGAACGGTCTGGTCTCCAAACCACTACTTGTGCCCCTACCTGCTGGCTTGAGGTCAAGCTACAATTAATTCAGTACAAACGACAGCTCTGATTTTAAGCACCCACACTTACGCGAACGGTCTGGTCTCCAAACCAATACTTGTGACCCTACCTGCTGGCTTGAGGTCAAGCTACAATTAATTCAGTACATACGTCAGCTCTGATTTACAGCACCCACACTTACGCGAACGGTCTGGTCTCCAAACCACTACTTGTGCCCCTACCTGCTGGCTTGAGGTCAAGCTACAATTAATTCAGTACAAACGTCAGCTCTGATTTTAAGCACCCACACTTACGCGAACGGTCTGGTCTCCAAACCAATACTTGTGACCCTACCTGCTGGCTTGAGGTCAAGCTACAATTAATTCAGTACATACGTCAGCTCTGATTTACAGCACCCACACTTACGCAAACGGTCTGGTCTCCAAACCACTACTTGTGCCCCTACCTGCTGGCTTGAGGTCAAGCTACAATTAATTCAGTACATACGTCAGCTCTGATTTACAGCACCCACACTTACGCGAACGGTCTGGTCTCCAAACCACTACTTGTGCTCCTACCTGCTGGCTTGAGGTCAAGCTACAATTAATTCAGTACATACGTCAGCTCTGATTTACAGCACCCACACTTACGCGAACGGTCTGGTCTCCAAACCACTACTTGTGCTCCTACCTGCTGGCTTGAGGTCAAGCTACAATTAATTCAGTACAAACGTCAGCTCTGATTTACAGCACCCACACTTACGCGAACGGTCTGGTCTCCAAACCACTACTTGTGCCCCTACCTGCTGGCTTGAGGTCAAGCTACAATTAATTCAGTACATACGTCAGCTCTGATTTACAGCACCCACACTTACGCGAACGGTCTGGTCTCCAAACCACTACTTGTGCTCCTACCTGCTGGCTTGAGGTCAAGCTACAATTAATTCAGTACATACGTCAGCTCTGATTTACAGCACCCACACTTACGCGAACGGTCTGGTCTCCAAACCACTACTTGTGCTCCTACCTGCTGGCTTGAGGTCAAGCTACAATTAATTCAGTACAAACGTCAGCTCTGATTTACAGCACCCACACTTACGCGAACGGTCTGGTCTCCAAACCACTACTTGTGCCCCTACCTGCTGGCTTGAGGTCAAGCTACAATTAATTCAGTACAAACGTCAGCTCTGATTTACAGCACCCACACTTACGCGAACGGTCTGGTCTCCAAACCAATACTTGTGACCCTACCTGCTGGCTTGAGGTCAAGCTACAATTAATTCAGTACATACGTATTAATTCAGTACATACGTCAGCTCTGATTTACAGCACCCACACTTACGCAAACGGTCTGGTCTCCAAACCACTACTTGTGCCCCTACCTGCTGGCTTGAGGTCAAGCTACAATTAATTCAGTACATACGTCAGCTCTGATTTACAGCACCCACACTTACGCGAACGGTCTGGTCTCCAAACCACTACTTGTGCTCCTACCTGCTGGCTTGAGGTCAAGCTACAATTAATTCAGTACATACGTCAGCTCTGATTTACAGCACCCACACTTACGCGAACGGTCTGGTCTCCAAACCACTACTTGTGCCCCTACCTGCTGGCTTGAGGTCAAGCTACAATTAATTCAGTACATACGTCAGCTCTGATTTACAGCACCCACACTTACGCGAACGGTCTGGTCTCCAAACCACTACTTGTGCCCCTACCTGCTGGCTTGAGGTCAAGCTACAATTAATTCAGTACAAACGTCAGCTCTGATTTACAGCACCCACACTTACGCGAACGGTCTGGTCTCCAAACCACTACTTGTGCCCCTACCTGCTGGCTTGAGGTCAAGCTACAATTAATTCAGTACATACGTCAGCTCTGATTTACAGCACCCACACTTACGCGAACGGTCTGGTCTCCAAACCACTACTTGTGCCCCTACCTGCTGGCTTGAGGTCAAGCTACAATTAATTCAGTACATACGTCAGCTCTGATTTACAGCACCCACACTTACGCGAACGGTCTGGTCTCCAAACCACTACTTGTGCTCCTACCTGCTGGCTTGAGGTCAAGCTACAATTAATTCAGTACATACGTCAGCTCTGATTTACAGCACCCACACTTACGCGAACGGTCTGGTCTCCAAACCACTACTTGTGCCCCTACCTGCTGGCTTGAGGTCAAGCTACAATTAATTCAGTACAAACGTCAGCTCTGATTTACAGCACCCACACTTACGCGAACGGTCTGGTCTCCAAACCACTACTTGTGCCCCTACCTGCTGGCTTGAGGTCAAGCTACAATTAATTCAGTACAAACGTCAGCTCTGATTTACAGCACCCACACTTACGCAAACGGTCTGGTCTCCAAACCACTACTTGTGCTCCTACCTGCTGGCTTGTGGTCAAGCTACAATTAATTCAGTACATACGTCAGCTCTGATTTACAGCACCCACACTTACGCGAACGGTCTGGTCTCCAAACCACTACTTGTGCTCCTACCTGCTGGCTTGAGGTCAAGCTACAATTAATTCAGTACAAACGTCAGCTCTGATTTACAGCACCCACACTTACGCGAACGGTCTGGTCTCCAAACCACTACTTGTGCCCCTACCTGCTGGCTTGAGGTCAAGCTACAATTAATTCAGTACAAACGTCAGCTCTGATTTACAGCACCCACACTTACGCGAACGGTCTGGTCTCCAAACCACTACTTGTGCCCCTACCTGCTGGCTTGAGGTCAAGCTACAATTAATTCAGTACATACGTCAGCTCTGATTTACAGCACCCACACTTACGCGAACGGTCTGGTCTCCAAACCACTACTTGTGCCCCTACCTGCTGGCTTGAGGTCAAGCTACAATTAATTCAGTACAAACGTCAGCTCTGATTTACAGCACCCACACTTACGCGAACGGTCTGGTCTCCAAACCACTACTTGTGCCCCTACCTGCTGGCTTGAGGTCAAGCTACAATTAATTCAGTACATACGTCAGCTCTGATTTACAGCACCCACACTTACGCAAACGGTCTGGTCTCCAAACCACTACTTGTGCCCCTACCTGCTGGCTTGAGGTCAAGCTACAATTAATTCAGTACATACGTCAGCTCTGATTTACAGCACCCACACTTACGCGAACGGTCTGGTCTCCAAACCACTACTTGTGCTCCTACCTGCTGGCTTGAGGTCAAGCTACAATTAATTCAGTACATACGTCAGCTCTGATTTACAGCACCCACACTTACGCGAACGGTCTGGTCTCCAAACCACTACTTGTGCTCCTACCTGCTGGCTTGAGGTCAAGCTACAATTAATTCAGTACAAACGTCAGCTCTGATTTACAGCACCCACACTTACGCGAACGGTCTGGTCTCCAAACCACTACTTGTGCCCCTACCTGCTGGCTTGAGGTCAAGCTACAATTAATTCAGTACATACGTCAGCTCTGATTTACAGCACCCACACTTACGCGAACGGTCTGGTCTCCAAACCACTACTTGTGCTCCTACCTGCTGGCTTGAGGTCAAGCTACAATTAATTCAGTACATACGTCAGCTCTGATTTACAGCACCCACACTTACGCGAACGGTCTGGTCTCCAAACCACTACTTGTGCTCCTACCTGCTGGCTTGAGGTCAAGCTACAATTAATTCAGTACAAACGTCAGCTCTGATTTACAGCACCCACACTTACGCGAACGGTCTGGTCTCCAAACCACTACTTGTGCCCCTACCTGCTGGCTTGAGGTCAAGCTACAATTAATTCAGTACAAACGTCAGCTCTGATTTACAGCACCCACACTTACGCGAACGGTCTGGTCTCCAAACCAATACTTGTGACCATACCTGCTGGCTTGAGGTCAAGCTACAATTAATTCAGTACATACGTATTAATTCAGTACATACGTCAGCTCTGATTTACAGCACCCACACTTACGCGAACGGTCTGGTCTCCAAACCACTACTTGTGCCCCTACCTGCTGGCTTGAGGTCAAGCTACAATTAATTCAGTACATACGTCAGCTCTGATTTACAGCACCCACACTTACGCGAACGGTCTGGTCTCCAAACCACTACTTGTGCTCCTACCTGCTGGCTTGAGGTCAAGCTACAATTAATTCAGTACATACGTCAGCTCTGATTTACAGCACCCACACTTACGCGAACGGTCTGGTCTCCAAACCACTACTTGTGCCCCTACCTGCTGGCTTGAGGTCAAGCTACAATTAATTCAGTACATACGTCAGCTCTGATTTACAGCACCCACACTTACGCGAACGGTCTGGTCTCCAAACCACTACTTGTGCCCCTACCTGCTGGCTTGAGGTCAAGCTACAATTAATTCAGTACAAACGTCAGCTCTGATTTACAGCACCCACACTTACGCGAACGGTCTGGTCTCCAAACCACTACTTGTGCCCCTACCTGCTGGCTTGAGGTCAAGCTACAATTAATTCAGTACATACGTCAGCTCTGATTTACAGCACCCACACTTACGCAAACGGTCTGGTCTCCAAACCACTACTTGTGCCCCTACCTGCTGGCTTGAGGTCAAGCTACAATTAATTCAGTACATACGTCAGCTCTGATTTACAGCACCCACACTTACGCAAACGGTCTGGTCTCCAAACCACTACTTGTGCTCCTACCTGCTGGCTTGAGGTCAAGCTACAATTAATTCAGTACATACGTCAGCTCTGATTTACAGCACCCACACTTACGCGAACGGTCTGGTCTCCAAACCACTACTTGTGCCCCTACCTGCTGGCTTGAGGTCAAGCTACAATTAATTCAGTACATACGTCAGCTCTGATTTACAGCACCCACACTTACGCGAACGGTCTGGTCTCCAAACCACTACTTGTGCCCCTACCTGCTGGCTTGAGGTCAAGCTACAATTAATTCAGTACAAACGTCAGCTCTGATTTACAGCACCCACACTTACGCGAACGGTCTGGTCTCCAAACCACTACTTGTGCCCCTACCTGCTGGCTTGAGGTCAAGCTACAATTAATTCAGTACAAACGTCAGCTCTGATTTACAGCACCCACACTTACGCGAACGGTCTGGTCTCCAAACCACTACTTGTGCTCCTACCTGCTGGCTTTAGGTCAAGCTACAATTAATTCAGTACATACGTCAGCTCTGATTTACAGCACCCACACTTACGCGAACGGTCTGGTCTCCAAACCCTACCTGCTGGCTTGAGGTCAAGCTACAATTAATTCAGTACAAACGTCAGCTCTGATTTACAGCAGCCACACTTACGCGAACGGTCTGGTCTCCAAACCACTACTTGTGCCCCTACCTGCTGGCTTGAGGTCAAGCTACAATTAATTCAGTACAAACGTCAGCTCTGATTTACAGCACCCACACTTACGCAAACGATCTGGTCTCCAAACCACTACTTGTGCTCCTACCTGCTGGCTTGTGGTCAAGCTACAATTAATTCAGTACATACGTCAGCTCTGATTTACAGCACCCACACTTACGCGAACGGTCTGGTCTCCAAACCACTACTTGTGCTCCTACCTGCTGGCTTGAGGTCAAGCTACAATTAATTCAGTACAAACGTCAGCTCTGATTTACAGCACCCACACTTACGCGAACGGTCTGGTCTCCAAACCACTACTTGTGCCCCTACCTGCTGGCTTGAGGTCAAGCTACAATTAATTCAGTACAAACGACAGCTCTGATTTTAAGCACCCACACTTACGCGAACGGTCTGGTCTCCAAACCAATACTTGTGACCCTACCTGCTGGCTTGAGGTCAAGCTACAATTAATTCAGTACATACGTCAGCTCTGATTTACAGCACCCACACTTACGCGAACGGTCTGGTCTCCAAACCACTACTTGTGCCCCTACCTGCTGGCTTGAGGTCAAGCTACAATTAATTCAGTACAAACGACAGCTCTGATTTTAAGCACCCACACTTACGCGAACGGTCTGGTCTCCAAACCAATACTTGTGACCCTACCTGCTGGCTTGAGGTCAAGCTACAATTAATTCAGTACATACGTCAGCTCTGATTTACAGCACCCACACTTACGCAAACGGTCTGGTCTCCAAACCACTACTTGTGCCCCTACCTGCTGGCTTGAGGTCAAGCTACAATTAATTCAGTACATACGTCAGCTCTGATTTACAGCACCCACACTTACGCGAACGGTCTGGTCTCCAAACCACTACTTGTGCTCCTACCTGCTGGCTTGAGGTCAAGCTACAATTAATTCAGTACATACGTCAGCTCTGATTTACAGCACCCACACTTACGCGAACGGTCTGGTCTCCAAACCACTACTTGTGCTCCTACCTGCTGGCTTCAGGTCAAGCTACAATTAATTCAGTACAAACGACAGCTCTGATTTTACAGCACCCACACTTACGCGAACGGTCTGGTCTCCAAACCACTACTTGTGCCCCTACCTGCTGGCTTGAGGTCAAGCTACAATTAATTCAGTACATACGTCAGCTCTGATTTACAGCACCCACACTTACGCGAACGGTCTGGTCTCCAAACCACTACTTGTGCCCCTACCTGCTGGCTTGAGGTCAAGCTACAATTAATTCAGTACATACGTCAGCTCTGATTTACAGCACCCACACTTACGCGAACGGTCTGGTCTCCAAACCACTACTTGTGCTCCTACCTGCTGGCTTGAGGTCAAGCTACAATTAATTCAGTACATACGTCAGCTCTGATTTACAGCACCCACACTTACGCGAACGGTCTGGTCTCCAAACCACTACTTGTGCTCCTACCTGCTGGCTTGAGGTCAAGCTACAATTAATTCAGTACAAACGTCAGCTCTGATTTACAGCACCCACACTTACGCGAACGGTCTGGTCTCCAAACCACTACTTGTGCCCCTACCTGCTGGCTTGAGGTCAAGCTACAATTAATTCAGTACAAACGTCAGCTCTGATTTACAGCACCCACACTTACGCGAACGGTCTGGTCTCCAAACCACTACTTGTGCCCCTACCTGCTGGCTTGAGGTCAAGCTACAATTAATTCAGTACAAACGTCAGCTCTGATTTACAGCACCCACACTTACGCGAACGGTCTGGTCTCCAAACCACTACTTGTGCCCCTACCTGCTGGCTTGAGGTCAAGCTACAATTAATTCAGTACATACGTCAGCTCTGATTTACAGCACCCACACTTACGCGAACGGTCTGGTCTCCAAACCACTACTTGTGCCCCTACCTGCTGGCTTGAGGTCAAGCTACAATTAATTCAGTACATACGTCAGCTCTGATTTACAGCACCCACACTTACGCGAACGGTCTGGTCTCCAAACCACTACTTGTGCTCCTACCTGCTGGCTTGAGGTCAAGCTACAATTAATTCAGTACATACGTCAGCTCTGATTTACAGCACCCACACTTACGCGAACGGTCTGGTCTCCAAACCACTACTTGTGCCCCTACCTGCTGGCTTGAGGTCAAGCTACAATTAATTCAGTACATACGTCAGCTCTGATTTACAGCACCCACACTTACGCGAACGGTCTGGTCTCCAAACCACTACTTGTGCCCCTACCTGCTGGCTTGAGGTCAAGCTACAATTAATTCAGTACAAACGTCAGCTCTGATTTACAGCACCCACACTTACGCGAACGGTCTGGTCTCCAAACCACTACTTGTGCCCCTACCTGCTGGCTTGAGGTCAAGCTACAATTAATTCAGTACATACGTCAGCTCTGATTTACAGCACCCACACTTACGCAAACGGTCTGGTCTCCAAACCACTACTTGTGCCCCTACCTGCTGGCTTGAGGTCAAGCTACAATTAATTCAGTACATACGTCAGCTCTGATTTACAGCACCCACACTTACGCGAACGGTCTGGTCTCCAAACCACTACTTGTGCTCCTACCTGCTGGCTTGAGGTCAAGCTACAATTAATTCAGTACATACGTCAGCTCTGATTTACAGCACCCACACTTACGCGAACGGTCTGGTCTCCAAACCACTACTTGTGCCCCTACCTGCTGGCTTGAGGTCAAGCTACAATTAATTCAGTACATACGTCAGCTCTGATTTACAGCACCCACACTTACGCGAACGGTCTGGTCTCCAAACCACTACTTGTGCCCCTACCTGCTGGCTTGAGGTCAAGCTACAATTAATTCAGTACAAACGTCAGCTCTGATTTACAGCACCCACACTTACGCGAACGGTCTGGTCTCCAAACCACTACTTGTGCCCCTACCTGCTGGCTTGAGGTCAAGCTACAATTAATTCAGTACAAACGTCAGCTCTGATTTACAGCACCCACACTTACGCGAACGGTCTGGTCTCCAAACCACTACTTGTGCTCCTACCTGCTGGCTTGAGGTCAAGCTACAATTAATTCAGTACATACGTCAGCTCTGATTTACAGCACCCACACTTACGCGAACGGTCTGGTCTCCAAACCACTACTTGTGCCCCTACCTGCTGGCTTGAGGTCAAGCTACAATTAATTCAGTACAAACGTCAGCTCTGATTTACAGCACCCACACTTACGCGAACGGTCTGGTCTCCAAACCACTACTTGTGCCCCTACCTGCTGGCTTGAGGTCAAGCTACAATTAATTCAGTACAAACGTCAGCTCTGATTTACAGCACCCACACTTACGCGAACGGTCTGGTCTCCAAACCACTACTTGTGCTCCTACCTGCTGGCTTGAGGTCAAGCTACAATTAATTCAGTACATACGTCAGCTCTGATTTACAGCACCCACACTTACGCGAACGGTCTGGTCTCCAAACCACTACTTGTGCTCCTACCTGCTGGCTTGAGGTCAAGCTACAATTAATTCAGTACAAACGACAGCTCTGATTTTAAGCACCCACACTTACGCGAACGGTCTGGTCTCCAAACCACTACTTGTGCCCCTACCTGCTGGCTTGAGGTCAAGCTACAATTAATTCAGTACATACGTCAGCTCTGATTTACAGCACCCACACTTACGCGAACGGTCTGGTCTCCAAACCACTACTTGTGCCCCTACCTGCTGGCTTGAGGTCAAGCTACAATTAATTCAGTACAAACGTCAGCTCTGATTTACAGCACCCACACTTACGCGAACGGTCTGGTCTCCAAACCACTACTTGTGCTCCTACCTGCTGGCTTGAGGTCAAGCTACAATTAATTCAGTACATACGTCAGCTCTGATTTACAGCACCCACACTTACGCGAACGGTCTGGTCTCCAAACCACTACTTGTGCTCCTACCTGCTGGCTTGAGGTCAAGCTACAATTAATTCAGTACAAACGTCAGCTCTGATTTACAGCACCCACACTTACGCGAACGGTCTGGTCTCCAAACCACTACTTGTGCCCCTACCTGCTGGCTTGAGGTCAAGCTACAATTAATTCAGTACAAACGTCAGCTCTGATTTACAGCACCCACACTTACGCGAACGGTCTGGTCTCCAAACCACTACTTGTGCCCCTACCTGCTGGCTTGAGGTCAAGCTACAATTAATTCAGTACATACGTCAGCTCTGATTTACAGCACCCACACTTACGCGAACGGTCTGGTCTCCAAACCACTACTTGTGCTCCTACCTGCTGGCTTGAGGTCAAGCTACAATTAATTCAGTACATACGTCAGCTCTGATTTACAGCACCCACACTTACGCGAACGGTCTGGTCTCCAAACCACTACTTGTGCCCCTACCTGCTGGCTTGAGGTCAAGCTACAATTAATTCAGTACATACGTCAGCTCTGATTTACAGCACCCACACTTACGCGAACGGTCTGGTCTCCAAACCACTACTTGTGCCCCTACCTGCTGGCTTGAGGTCAAGCTACAATTAATTCAGTACAAACGTCAGCTCTGATTTACAGCACCCACACTTACGCGAACGGTCTGGTCTCCAAACCACTACTTGTGCCCCTACCTGCTGGCTTGAGGTCAAGCTACAATTAATTCAGTACATACGTCAGCTCTGATTTACAGCACCCACACTTACGCGAACGGTCTGGTCTCCAAACCACTACTTGTGCCCCTACCTGCTGGCTTGAGGTCAAGCTACAATTAATTCAGTACATACGTCAGCTCTGATTTACAGCACCCACACTTACGCAAACGGTCTGGTCTCCAAACCACTACTTGTGCTCCTACCTGCTGGCTTGAGGTCAAGCTACAATTAATTCAGTACATACGTCAGCTCTGATTTACAGCACCCACACTTACGCGAACGGTCTGGTCTCCAAACCACTACTTGTGCCCCTACCTGCTGGCTTGAGGTCAAGCTACAATTAATTCAGTACATACGTCAGCTCTGATTTACAGCACCCACACTTACGCGAACGGTCTGGTCTCCAAACCACTACTTGTGCCCCTACCTGCTGGCTTGAGGTCAAGCTACAATTAATTCAGTACAAACGTCAGCTCTGATTTACAGCACCCACACTTACGCGAACGGTCTGGTCTCCAAACCACTACTTGTGCCCCTACCTGCTGGCTTGAGGTCAAGCTACAATTAATTCAGTACAAACGTCAGCTCTGATTTACAGCACCCACACTTACGCGAACGGTCTGGTCTCCAAACCACTACTTGTGCTCCTACCTGCTGGCTTTAGGTCAAGCTACAATTAATTCAGTACATACGTCAGCTCTGATTTACAGCACCCACACTTACGCGAACGGTCTGGTCTCCAAACCCTACCTGCTGGCTTGAGGTCAAGCTACAATTAATTCAGTACAAACGTCAGCTCTGATTTACAGCACCCACACTTACGCGAACGGTCTGGTCTCCAAACCACTACTTGTGCCCCTACCTGCTGGCTTGAGGTCAAGCTACAATTAATTCAGTACAAACGTCAGCTCTGATTTACAGCACCCACACTTACGCAAACGGTCTGGTCTCCAAACCACTACTTGTGCTCCTACCTGCTGGCTTGTGGTCAAGCTACAATTAATTCAGTACATACGTCAGCTCTGATTTACAGCACCCACACTTACGCGAACGGTCTGGTCTCCAAACCACTACTTGTGCTCCTACCTGCTGGCTTGAGGTCAAGCTACAATTAATTCAGTACAAACGTCAGCTCTGATTTACAGCACCCACACTTACGCGAACGGTCTGGTCTCCAAACCACTACTTGTGCCCCTACCTGCTGGCTTGAGGTCAAGCTACAATTAATTCAGTACAAACGTCAGCTCTGATTTACAGCACCCACACTTACGCGAACGGTCTGGTCTCCAAACCACTACTTGTGCCCCTACCTGCTGGCTTGAGGTCAAGCTACAATTAATTCAGTACATACGTCAGCTCTGATTTACAGCACCCACACTTACGCGAACGGTCTGGTCTCCAAACCACTACTTGTGCCCCTACCTGCTGGCTTGAGGTCAAGCTACAATTAATTCAGTACAAACGTCAGCTCTGATTTACAGCACCCACACTTACGCGAACGGTCTGGTCTCCAAACCACTACTTGTGCCCCTACCTGCTGGCTTGAGGTCAAGCTACAATTAATTCAGTACATACGTCAGCTCTGATTTACAGCACCCACACTTACGCGAACGGTCTGGTCTCCAAACCACTACTTGTGCCCCTACCTGCTGGCTTGAGGTCAAGCTACAATTAATTCAGTACATACGTCAGCTCTGATTTACAGCACCCACACTTACGCGAACGGTCTGGTCTCCAAACCACTACTTGTGCTCCTACCTGCTGGCTTGAGGTCAAGCTACAATTAATTCAGTACATACGTCAGCTCTGATTTACAGCACCCACACTTACGCGAACGGTCTGGTCTCCAAACCACTACTTGTGCTCCTACCTGCTGGCTTGAGGTCAAGCTACAATTAATTCAGTACAAACGTCAGCTCTGATTTACAGCACCCACACTTACGCGAACGGTCTGGTCTCCAAACCACTACTTGTGCCTCCTACCTGCTGGCTTGAGGTCAAGCTACAATTAATTCAGTACATACGTCAGCTCTGATTTACAGCACCCACACTTACGCGAACGGTCTGGTCTCCAAACCACTACTTGTGCCCCTACCTGCTGGCTTGAGGTCAAGCTACAATTAATTCAGTACATACGTCAGCTCTGATTTACAGCACCCACACTTACGCGAACGGTCTGGTCTCCAAACCACTACTTGTGCTCCTACCTGCTGGCTTGAGGTCAAGCTACAATTAATTCAGTACATACGTCAGCTCTGATTTACAGCACCCACACTTACGCGAACGGTCTGGTCTCCAAACCACTACTTGTGCCCCTACCTGCTGGCTTGAGGTCAAGCTACAATTAATTCAGTACAAACGTCAGCTCTGATTTACAGCACCCACACTTACGCGAACGGTCTGGTCTCCAAACCACTACTTGTGCCCCTACCTGCTGGCTTGAGGTCAAGCTACAATTAATTCAGTACAAACGTCAGCTCTGATTTACAGCACCCACACTTACGCGAACGGTCTGGTCTCCAAACCACTACTTGTGCCCCTACCTGCTGGCTTGAGGTCAAGCTACAATTAATTCAGTACAAACGTCAGCTCTGATTTACAGCACCCACACTTACGCGAACGGTCTGGTCTCCAAACCACTACTTGTGCCCCTACCTGCTGGCTTGAGGTCAAGCTACAATTAATTCAGTACATACGTCAGCTCTGATTTACAGCACCCACACTTACGCGAACGGTCTGGTCTCCAAACCACTACTTGTGCCCCTACCTGCTGGCTTGAGGTCAAGCTACAATTAATTCAGTACATACGTCAGCTCTGATTTACAGCACCCACACTTACGCGAACGGTCTGGTCTCCAAACCACTACTTGTGCTCCTACCTGCTGGCTTGAGGTCAAGCTACAATTAATTCAGTACATACGTCAGCTCTGATTTACAGCACCCACACTTACGCGAACGGTCTGGTCTCCAAACCACTACTTGTGCCCCTACCTGCTGGCTTGAGGTCAAGCTACAATTAATTCAGTACATACGTCAGCTCTGATTTACAGCACCCACACTTACGCGAACGGTCTGGTCTCCAAACCACTACTTGTGCCCCTACCTGCTGGCTTGAGGTCAAGCTACAATTAATTCAGTACAAACGTCAGCTCTGATTTACAGCACCCACACTTACGCGAACGGTCTGGTCTCCAAACCACTACTTGTGCCCCTACCTGCTGGCTTGAGGTCAAGCTACAATTAATTCAGTACATACGTCAGCTCTGATTTACAGCACCCACACTTACGCGAACGGTCTGGTCTCCAAACCACTACTTGTGCCCCTACCTGCTGGCTTGAGGTCAAGCTACAATTAATTCAGTACATACGTCAGCTCTGATTTACAGCACCCACACTTACGCGAACGGTCTGGTCTCCAAACCACTACTTGTGCTCCTACCTGCTGGCTTGAGGTCAAGCTACAATTAATTCAGTACATACGTCAGCTCTGATTTACAGCACCCACACTTACGCGAACGGTCTGGTCTCCAAACCACTACTTGTGCCCCTACCTGCTGGCTTGAGGTCAAGCTACAATTAATTCAGTACATACGTCAGCTCTGATTTACAGCACCCACACTTACGCGAACGGTCTGGTCTCCAAACCACTACTTGTGCCCCTACCTGCTGGCTTGAGGTCAAGCTACAATTAATTCAGTACAAACGTCAGCTCTGATTTACAGCACCCACACTTACGCGAACGGTCTGGTCTCCAAACCACTACTTGTGCCCCTACCTGCTGGCTTGAGGTCAAGCTACAATTAATTCAGTACAAACGTCAGCTCTGATTTACAGCACCCACACTTACGCGAACGGTCTGGTCTCCAAACCACTACTTGTGCTCCTACCTGCTGGCTTGAGGTCAAGCTACAATTAATTCAGTACATACGTCAGCTCTGATTTACAGCACCCACACTTACGCGAACGGTCTGGTCTCCAAACCACTACTTGTGCCCCTACCTGCTGGCTTGAGGTCAAGCTACAATTAATTCAGTACAAACGTCAGCTCTGATTTACAGCACCCACACTTACGCGAACGGTCTGGTCTCCAAACCACTACTTGTGCCCCTACCTGCTGGCTTGAGGTCAAGCTACAATTAATTCAGTACAAACGTCAGCTCTGATTTACAGCACCCACACTTACGCGAACGGTCTGGTCTCCAAACCACTACTTGTGCTCCTACCTGCTGGCTTGAGGTCAAGCTACAATTAATTCAGTACATACGTCAGCTCTGATTTACAGCACCCACACTTACGCGAACGGTCTGGTCTCCAAACCACTACTTGTGCTCCTACCTGCTGGCTTGAGGTCAAGCTACAATTAATTCAGTACAAACGTCAGCTCTGATTTACAGCACCCACACTTACGCGAACGGTCTGGTCTCCAAACCACTACTTGTGCCCCTACCTGCTGGCTTGAGGTCAAGCTACAATTAATTCAGTACATACGTCAGCTCTGATTTACAGCACCCACACTTACGCGAACGGTCTGGTCTCCAAACCACTACTTGTGCCCCTACCTGCTGGCTTGAGGTCAAGCTACAATTAATTCAGTACAAACGTCAGCTCTGATTTACAGCACCCACACTTACGCGAACGGTCTGGTCTCCAAACCACTACTTGTGCCCCTACCTGCTGGCTTGAGGTCAAGCTACAATTAATTCAGTACATACGTCAGCTCTGATTTACAGCACCCACACTTACGCGAACGGTCTGGTCTCCAAACCACTACTTGTGCTCCTACCTGCTGGCTTGAGGTCAAGCTACAATTAATTCAGTACAAACGTCAGCTCTGATTTACAGCACCCACACTTACGCGAACGGTCTGGTCTCCAAACCACTACTTGTGCCCCTACCTGCTGGCTTGAGGTCAAGCTACAATTAATTCAGTACAAACGTCAGCTCTGATTTACAGCACCCACACTTACGCGAACGGTCTGGTCTCCAAACCACTACTTGTGCCCCTACCTGCTGGCTTGAGGTCAAGCTACAATTAATTCAGTACATACGTCAGCTCTGATTTACAGCACCCACACTTACGCGAACGGTCTGGTCTCCAAACCACTACTTGTGCCCCTACCTGCTGGCTTGAGGTCAAGCTACAATTAATTCAGTACAAACGTCAGCTCTGATTTACAGCACCCACACTTACGCGAACGGTCTGGTCTCCAAACCACTACTTGTGCCTCCTACCTGCTGGCTTGAGGTCAAGCTACAATTAATTCAGTACATACGTCAGCTCTGATTTACAGCACCCACACTTACGCGAACGGTCTGGTCTCCAAACCACTACTTGTGCCCCTACCTGCTGGCTTGAGGTCAAGCTACAATTAATTCAGTACATACGTCAGCTCTGATTTACAGCACCCACACTTACGCGAACGGTCTGGTCTCCAAACCACTACTTGTGCCCCTACCTGCTGGCTTGAGGTCAAGCTACAATTAATTCAGTACAAACGTCAGCTCTGATTTACAGCACCCACACTTACGCGAACGGTCTGGTCTCCAAACCACTACTTGTGCCCCTACCTGCTGGCTTGAGGTCAAGCTACAATTAATTCAGTACATACGTCAGCTCTGATTTACAGCACCCACACTTACGCGAACGGTCTGGTCTCCAAACCACTACTTGTGCCCCTACCTGCTGGCTTGAGGTCAAGCTACAATTAATTCAGTACAAACGTCAGCTCTGATTTACAGCACCCACACTTACGCGAACGGTCTGGTCTCCAAACCACTACTTGTGCTCCTACCTGCTGGCTTGAGGTCAAGCTACAATTAATTCAGTACAAACGTCAGCTCTGATTTACAGCACCCACACTTACGCGAACGGTCTGGTCTCCAAACCACTACTTGTGCCCCTACCTGCTGGCTTGAGGTCAAGCTACAATTAATTCAGTACATACGTCAGCTCTGATTTACAGCACCCACACTTACGCGAACGGTCTGGTCTCCAAACCACTACTTGTGCCCCTACCTGCTGGCTTGAGGTCAAGCTACAATTAATTCAGTACAAACGTCAGCTCTGATTTACAGCACCCACACTTACGCGAACGGTCTGGTCTCCAAACCACTACTTGTGCCCCTACCTGCTGGCTTGAGGTCAAGCTACAATTAATTCAGTACAAACGTCAGCTCTGATTTACAGCACCCACACTTACGCGAACGGTCTGGTCTCCAAACCACTACTTGTGCTCCTACCTGCTGGCTTGAGGTCAAGCTACAATTAATTCAGTACATACGTCAGCTCTGATTTACAGCACCCACACTTACGCGAACGGTCTGGTCTCCAAACCACTACTTGTGCCCCTACCTGCTGGCTTGAGGTCAAGCTACAATTAATTCAGTACAAACGTCAGCTCTGATTTACAGCACCCACACTTACGCGAACGGTCTGGTCTCCAAACCACTACTTGTGCTCCTACCTGCTGGCTTGAGGTCAAGCTACAATTAATTCAGTACATACGTCAGCTCTGATTTACAGCACCCACACTTACGCGAACGGTCTGGTCTCCAAACCACTACTTGTGCTCCTACCTGCTGGCTTGAGGTCAAGCTACAATTAATTCAGTACAAACGTCAGCTCTGATTTACAGCACCCACACTTACGCGAACGGTCTGGTCTCCAAACCACTACTTGTGCCCCTACCTGCTGGCTTGAGGTCAAGCTACAATTAATTCAGTACAAACGTCAGCTCTGATTTACAGCACCCACACTTACGCGAACGGTCTGGTCTCCAAACCACTACTTGTGCCCCTACCTGCTGGCTTGAGGTCAAGCTACAATTAATTCAGTACATACGTCAGCTCTGATTTACAGCACCCACACTTACGCGAACGGTCTGGTCTCCAAACCACTACTTGTGCCCCTACCTGCTGGCTTGAGGTCAAGCTACAATTAATTCAGTACAAACGTCAGCTCTGATTTACAGCACCCACACTTACGCGAACGGTCTGGTCTCCAAACCACTACTTGTGCCCCTACCTGCTGGCTTGAGGTCAAGCTACAATTAATTCAGTACATACGTCAGCTCTGATTTACAGCACCCACACTTACGCGAACGGTCTGGTCTCCAAACCACTACTTGTGCCCCTACCTGCTGGCTTGAGGTCAAGCTACAATTAATTCAGTACAAACGTCAGCTCTGATTTACAGCACCCACACTTACGCGAACGGTCTGGTCTCCAAACCACTACTTGTGCTCCTACCTGCTGGCTTGAGGTCAAGCTACAATTAATTCAGTACATACGTCAGCTCTGATTTACAGCACCCACACTTACGCGAACGGTCTGGTCTCCAAACCACTACTTGTGCTCCTACCTGCTGGCTTGAGGTCAAGCTACAATTAATTCAGTACAAACGTCAGCTCTGATTTACAGCACCCACACTTACGCGAACGGTCTGGTCTCCAAACCACTACTTGTGCCCCTACCTGCTGGCTTGAGGTCAAGCTACAATTAATTCAGTACAAACGTCAGCTCTGATTTACAGCACCCACACTTACGCGAACGGTCTGGTCTCCAAACCACTACTTGTGCTCCTACCTGCTGGCTTGAGGTCAAGCTACAATTAATTCAGTACATACGTCAGCTCTGATTTACAGCACCCACACTTACGCGAACGGTCTGGTCTCCAAACCACTACTTGTGCCCCTACCTGCTGGCTTGAGGTCAAGCTACAATTAATTCAGTACAAACGTCAGCTCTGATTTACAGCACCCACACTTACGCGAACGGTCTGGTCTCCAAACCACTACTTGTGCCCCTACCTGCTGGCTTGAGGTCAAGCTACAATTAATTCAGTACAAACGTCAGCTCTGATTTACAGCACCCACACTTACGCGAACGGTCTGGTCTCCAAACCACTACTTGTGCCTCCTACCTGCTGGCTTGAGGTCAAGCTACAATTAATTCAGTACATACGTCAGCTCTGATTTACAGCACCCACACTTACGCGAACGGTCTGGTCTCCAAACCACTACTTGTGCCCCTACCTGCTGGCTTGAGGTCAAGCTACAATTAATTCAGTACAAACGTCAGCTCTGATTTACAGCACCCACACTTACGCGAACGGTCTGGTCTCCAAACCACTACTTGTGCCCCTACCTGCTGGCTTGAGGTCAAGCTACAATTAATTCAGTACAAACGTCAGCTCTGATTTACAGCACCCACACTTACGCGAACGGTCTGGTCTCCAAACCACTACTTGTGCCCCTACCTGCTGGCTTGAGGTCAAGCTACAATTAATTCAGTACATACGTCAGCTCTGATTTACAGCACCCACACTTACGCGAACGGTCTGGTCTCCAAACCACTACTTGTGCCCCTACCTGCTGGCTTGAGGTCAAGCTACAATTAATTCAGTACAAACGTCAGCTCTGATTTACAGCACCCACACTTACGCGAACGGTCTGGTCTCCAAACCACTACTTGTGCCCCTACCTGCTGGCTTGAGGTCAAGCTACAATTAATTCAGTACATACGTCAGCTCTGATTTACAGCACCCACACTTACGCGAACGGTCTGGTCTCCAAACCACTACTTGTGCCCCTACCTGCTGGCTTGAGGTCAAGCTACAATTAATTCAGTACATACGTCAGCTCTGATTTACAGCACCCACACTTACGCGAACGGTCTGGTCTCCAAACCACTACTTGTGCTCCTACCTGCTGGCTTGAGGTCAAGCTACAATTAATTCAGTACATACGTCAGCTCTGATTTACAGCACCCACACTTACGCGAACGGTCTGGTCTCCAAACCACTACTTGTGCCCCTACCTGCTGGCTTGAGGTCAAGCTACAATTAATTCAGTACATACGTCAGCTCTGATTTACAGCACCCACACTTACGCGAACGGTCTGGTCTCCAAACCACTACTTGTGCCCCTACCTGCTGGCTTGAGGTCAAGCTACAATTAATTCAGTACAAACGTCAGCTCTGATTTACAGCACCCACACTTACGCGAACGGTCTGGTCTCCAAACCACTACTTGTGCCCCTACCTGCTGGCTTGAGGTCAAGCTACAATTAATTCAGTACAAACGTCAGCTCTGATTTACAGCACCCACACTTACGCGAACGGTCTGGTCTCCAAACCACTACTTGTGCTCCTACCTGCTGGCTTGAGGTCAAGCTACAATTAATTCAGTACAAACGTCAGCTCTGATTTACAGCACCCACACTTACGCGAACGGTCTGGTCTCCAAACCACTACTTGTGCCCCTACCTGCTGGCTTGAGGTCAAGCTACAATTAATTCAGTACAAACGTCAGCTCTGATTTACAGCACCCACACTTACGCGAACGGTCTGGTCTCCAAACCACTACTTGTGCCCCTACCTGCTGGCTTGAGGTCAAGCTACAATTAATTCAGTACAAACGTCAGCTCTGATTTACAGCACCCACACTTACGCGAACGGTCTGGTCTCCAAACCACTACTTGTGCTCCTACCTGCTGGCTTGAGGTCAAGCTACAATTAATTCAGTACATACGTCAGCTCTGATTTACAGCACCCACACTTACGCGAACGGTCTGGTCTCCAAACCACTACTTGTGCTCCTACCTGCTGGCTTGAGGTCAAGCTACAATTAATTCAGTACAAACGTCAGCTCTGATTTACAGCACCCACACTTACGCGAACGGTCTGGTCTCCAAACCACTACTTGTGCCCCTACCTGCTGGCTTGAGGTCAAGCTACAATTAATTCAGTACAAACGTCAGCTCTGATTTACAGCACCCACACTTACGCGAACGGTCTGGTCTCCAAACCACTACTTGTGCCCCTACCTGCTGGCTTGAGGTCAAGCTACAATTAATTCAGTACATACGTCAGCTCTGATTTACAGCACCCACACTTACGCGAACGGTCTGGTCTCCAAACCACTACTTGTGCCCCTACCTGCTGGCTTGAGGTCAAGCTACAATTAATTCAGTACAAACGTCAGCTCTGATTTACAGCACCCACACTTACGCGAACGGTCTGGTCTCCAAACCACTACTTGTGCCCCTACCTGCTGGCTTGAGGTCAAGCTACAATTAATTCAGTACATACGTCAGCTCTGATTTACAGCACCCACACTTACGCGAACGGTCTGGTCTCCAAACCACTACTTGTGCCCCTACCTGCTGGCTTGAGGTCAAGCTACAATTAATTCAGTACAAACGTCAGCTCTGATTTACAGCACCCACACTTACGCGAACGGTCTGGTCTCCAAACCACTACTTGTGCTCCTACCTGCTGGCTTGAGGTCAAGCTACAATTAATTCAGTACATACGTCAGCTCTGATTTACAGCACCCACACTTACGCGAACGGTCTGGTCTCCAAACCACTACTTGTGCTCCTACCTGCTGGCTTGAGGTCAAGCTACAATTAATTCAGTACAAACGTCAGCTCTGATTTACAGCACCCACACTTACGCGAACGGTCTGGTCTCCAAACCACTACTTGTGCCCCTACCTGCTGGCTTGAGGTCAAGCTACAATTAATTCAGTACAAACGTCAGCTCTGATTTACAGCACCCACACTTACGCGAACGGTCTGGTCTCCAAACCACTACTTGTGCTCCTACCTGCTGGCTTGAGGTCAAGCTACAATTAATTCAGTACATACGTCAGCTCTGATTTACAGCACCCACACTTACGCGAACGGTCTGGTCTCCAAACCACTACTTGTGCTCCTACCTGCTGGCTTGAGGTCAAGCTACAATTAATTCAGTACAAACGTCAGCTCTGATTTACAGCACCCACACTTACGCGAACGGTCTGGTCTCCAAACCACTACTTGTGCCCCTACCTGCTGGCTTGAGGTCAAGCTACAATTAATTCAGTACAAACGTCAGCTCTGATTTACAGCACCCACACTTACGCGAACGGTCTGGTCTCCAAACCACTACTTGTGCCCCTACCTGCTGGCTTGAGGTCAAGCTACAATTAATTCAGTACATACGTCAGCTCTGATTTACAGCACCCACACTTACGCGAACGGTCTGGTCTCCAAACCACTACTTGTGCCCTACCTGCTGGCTTGAGGTCAAGCTACAATTAATTCAGTACAAACGTCAGCTCTGATTTACAGCACCCACACTTACGCGAACGGTCTGGTCTCCAAACCACTACTTGTGCCCCTACCTGCTGGCTTGAGGTCAAGCTACAATTAATTCAGTACAAACGTCAGCTCTGATTTACAGCACCCACACTTACGCGAACGGTCTGGTCTCCAAACCACTACTTGTGCTCCTACCTGCTGGCTTGAGGTCAAGCTACAATTAATTCAGTACATACGTCAGCTCTGATTTACAGCACCCACACTTACGCGAACGGTCTGGTCTCCAAACCACTACTTGTGCCCCTACCTGCTGGCTTGAGGTCAAGCTACAATTAATTCAGTACATACGTCAGCTCTGATTTACAGCACCCACACTTACGCGAACGGTCTGGTCTCCAAACCACTACTTGTGCCCCTACCTGCTGGCTTGAGGTCAAGCTACAATTAATTCAGTACAAACGTCAGCTCTGATTTACAGCACCCACACTTACGCGAACGGTCTGGTCTCCAAACCACTACTTGTGCCCCTACCTGCTGGCTTGAGGTCAAGCTACAATTAATTCAGTACATACGTCAGCTCTGATTTACAGCACCCACACTTACGCGAACGGTCTGGTCTCCAAACCACTACTTGTGCCCCTACCTGCTGGCTTGAGGTCAAGCTACAATTAATTCAGTACATACGTCAGCTCTGATTTACAGCACCCACACTTACGCGAACGGTCTGGTCTCCAAACCACTACTTGTGCTCCTACCTGCTGGCTTGAGGTCAAGCTACAATTAATTCAGTACATACGTCAGCTCTGATTTACAGCACCCACACTTACGCGAACGGTCTGGTCTCCAAACCACTACTTGTGCCCCTACCTGCTGGCTTGAGGTCAAGCTACAATTAATTCAGTACATACGTCAGCTCTGATTTACAGCACCCACACTTACGCGAACGGTCTGGTCTCCAAACCACTACTTGTGCCCCTACCTGCTGGCTTGAGGTCAAGCTACAATTAATTCAGTACAAACGTCAGCTCTGATTTACAGCACCCACACTTACGCGAACGGTCTGGTCTCCAAACCACTACTTGTGCCCCTACCTGCTGGCTTGAGGTCAAGCTACAATTAATTCAGTACAAACGTCAGCTCTGATTTACAGCACCCACACTTACGCGAACGGTCTGGTCTCCAAACCACTACTTGTGCTCCTACCTGCTGGCTTGAGGTCAAGCTACAATTAATTCAGTACATACGTCAGCTCTGATTTACAGCACCCACACTTACGCGAACGGTCTGGTCTCCAAACCACTACTTGTGCCCCTACCTGCTGGCTTGAGGTCAAGCTACAATTAATTCAGTACAAACGTCAGCTCTGATTTACAGCACCCACACTTACGCGAACGGTCTGGTCTCCAAACCACTACTTGTGCCCCTACCTGCTGGCTTGAGGTCAAGCTACAATTAATTCAGTACATACGTCAGCTCTGATTTACAGCACCCACACTTACGCGAACGGTCTGGTCTCCAAACCACTACTTGTGCTCCTACCTGCTGGCTTGAGGTCAAGCTACAATTAATTCAGTACATACGTCAGCTCTGATTTACAGCACCCACACTTACGCGAACGGTCTGGTCTCCAAACCACTACTTGTGCCCCTACCTGCTGGCTTGAGGTCAAGCTACAATTAATTCAGTACATACGTCAGCTCTGATTTACAGCACCCACACTTACGCGAACGGTCTGGTCTCCAAACCACTACTTGTGCCCCTACCTGCTGGCTTGAGGTCAAGCTACAATTAATTCAGTACAAACGTCAGCTCTGATTTACAGCACCCACACTTACGCGAACGGTCTGGTCTCCAAACCACTACTTGTGCCCCTACCTGCTGGCTTGAGGTCAAGCTACAATTAATTCAGTACAAACGTCAGCTCTGATTTACAGCACCCACACTTACGCGAACGGTCTGGTCTCCAAACCACTACTTGTGCTCCTACCTGCTGGCTTGAGGTCAAGCTACAATTAATTCAGTACATACGTCAGCTCTGATTTACAGCACCCACACTTACGCGAACGGTCTGGTCTCCAAACCACTACTTGTGCCCCTACCTGCTGGCTTGAGGTCAAGCTACAATTAATTCAGTACAAACGTCAGCTCTGATTTACAGCACCCACACTTACGCGAACGGTCTGGTCTCCAAACCACTACTTGTGCCCCTACCTGCTGGCTTGAGGTCAAGCTACAATTAATTCAGTACAAACGTCAGCTCTGATTTACAGCACCCACACTTACGCGAACGGTCTGGTCTCCAAACCACTACTTGTGCTCCTACCTGCTGGCTTGAGGTCAAGCTACAATTAATTCAGTACAAACGTCAGCTCTGATTTACAGCACCCACACTTACGCGAACGGTCTGGTCTCCAAACCACTACTTGTGCTCCTACCTGCTGGCTTGAGGTCAAGCTACAATTAATTCAGTACAAACGTCAGCTCTGATTTACAGCACCCACACTTACGCGAACGGTCTGGTCTCCAAACCACTACTTGTGCCCCTACCTGCTGGCTTGAGGTCAAGCTACAATTAATTCAGTACAAACGTCAGCTCTGATTTACAGCACCCACACTTACGCGAACGGTCTGGTCTCCAAACCACTACTTGTGCCTCCTACCTGCTGGCTTGAGGTCAAGCTACAATTAATTCAGTACATACGTCAGCTCTGATTTACAGCACCCACACTTACGCGAACGGTCTGGTCTCCAAACCACTACTTGTGCCCCTACCTGCTGGCTTGAGGTCAAGCTACAATTAATTCAGTACATACGTCAGCTCTGATTTACAGCACCCACACTTACGCGAACGGTCTGGTCTCCAAACCACTACTTGTGCCCCTACCTGCTGGCTTGAGGTCAAGCTACAATTAATTCAGTACAAACGTCAGCTCTGATTTACAGCACCCACACTTACGCGAACGGTCTGGTCTCCAAACCACTACTTGTGCCCCTACCTGCTGGCTTGAGGTCAAGCTACAATTAATTCAGTACATACGTCAGCTCTGATTTACAGCACCCACACTTACGCGAACGGTCTGGTCTCCAAACCACTACTTGTGCTCCTACCTGCTGGCTTGAGGTCAAGCTACAATTAATTCAGTACATACGTCAGCTCTGATTTACAGCACCCACACTTACGCGAACGGTCTGGTCTCCAAACCACTACTTGTGCTCCTACCTGCTGGCTTGAGGTCAAGCTACAATTAATTCAGTACAAACGTCAGCTCTGATTTACAGCACCCACACTTACGCGAACGGTCTGGTCTCCAAACCACTACTTGTGCCCCTACCTGCTGGCTTGAGGTCAAGCTACAATTAATTCAGTACAAACGTCAGCTCTGATTTACAGCACCCACACTTACGCGAACGGTCTGGTCTCCAAACCACTACTTGTGCCCCTACCTGCTGGCTTGAGGTCAAGCTACAATTAATTCAGTACATACGTCAGCTCTGATTTACAGCACCCACACTTACGCGAACGGTCTGGTCTCCAAACCACTACTTGTGCTCCTACCTGCTGGCTTGAGGTCAAGCTACAATTAATTCAGTACAAACGTCAGCTCTGATTTACAGCACCCACACTTACGCGAACGGTCTGGTCTCCAAACCACTACTTGTGCCCCTACCTGCTGGCTTGAGGTCAAGCTACAATTAATTCAGTACAAACGTCAGCTCTGATTTACAGCACCCACACTTACGCGAACGGTCTGGTCTCCAAACCACTACTTGTGCCTCCTACCTGCTGGCTTGAGGTCAAGCTACAATTAATTCAGTACATACGTCAGCTCTGATTTACAGCACCCACACTTACGCGAACGGTCTGGTCTCCAAACCACTACTTGTGCCCCTACCTGCTGGCTTGAGGTCAAGCTACAATTAATTCAGTACATACGTCAGCTCTGATTTACAGCACCCACACTTACGCGAACGGTCTGGTCTCCAAACCACTACTTGTGCCCCTACCTGCTGGCTTGAGGTCAAGCTACAATTAATTCAGTACAAACGTCAGCTCTGATTTACAGCACCCACACTTACGCGAACGGTCTGGTCTCCAAACCACTACTTGTGCCCCTACCTGCTGGCTTGAGGTCAAGCTACAATTAATTCAGTACATACGTCAGCTCTGATTTACAGCACCCACACTTACGCGAACGGTCTGGTCTCCAAACCACTACTTGTGCCTCCTACCTGCTGGCTTGAGGTCAAGCTACAATTAATTCAGTACAAACGTCAGCTCTGATTTACAGCACCCACACTTACGCGAACGGTCTGGTCTCCAAACCACTACTTGTGCCCCTACCTGCTGGCTTGAGGTCAAGCTACAATTAATTCAGTACAAACGTCAGCTCTGATTTACAGCACCCACACTTACGCGAACGGTCTGGTCTCCAAACCACTACTTGTGCCCCTACCTGCTGGCTTGAGGTCAAGCTACAATTAATTCAGTACAAACGTCAGCTCTGATTTACAGCACCCACACTTACGCGAACGGTCTGGTCTCCAAACCACTACTTGTGCTCCTACCTGCTGGCTTGAGGTCAAGCTACAATTAATTCAGTACATACGTCAGCTCTGATTTACAGCACCCACACTTACGCGAACGGTCTGGTCTCCAAACCACTACTTGTGCCCCTACCTGCTGGCTTGAGGTCAAGCTACAATTAATTCAGTACAAACGTCAGCTCTGATTTACAGCACCCACACTTACGCGAACGGTCTGGTCTCCAAACCACTACTTGTGCCCCTACCTGCTGGCTTGAGGTCAAGCTACAATTAATTCAGTACAAACGTCAGCTCTGATTTACAGCACCCACACTTACGCGAACGGTCTGGTCTCCAAACCACTACTTGTGCCCCTACCTGCTGGCTTGAGGTCAAGCTACAATTAATTCAGTACATACGTCAGCTCTGATTTACAGCACCCACACTTACGCGAACGGTCTGGTCTCCAAACCACTACTTGTGCTCCTACCTGCTGGCTTGAGGTCAAGCTACAATTAATTCAGTACAAACGTCAGCTCTGATTTACAGCACCCACACTTACGCGAACGGTCTGGTCTCCAAACCACTACTTGTGCCCCTACCTGCTGGCTTGAGGTCAAGCTACAATTAATTCAGTACAAACGTCAGCTCTGATTTACAGCACCCACACTTACGCGAACGGTCTGGTCTCCAAACCACTACTTGTGCCTCCTACCTGCTGGCTTGAGGTCAAGCTACAATTAATTCAGTACATACGTCAGCTCTGATTTACAGCACCCACACTTACGCGAACGGTCTGGTCTCCAAACCACTACTTGTGCCCCTACCTGCTGGCTTGAGGTCAAGCTACAATTAATTCAGTACAAACGTCAGCTCTGATTTACAGCACCCACACTTACGCGAACGGTCTGGTCTCCAAACCACTACTTGTGCCCCTACCTGCTGGCTTGAGGTCAAGCTACAATTAATTCAGTACATACGTCAGCTCTGATTTACAGCACCCACACTTACGCGAACGGTCTGGTCTCCAAACCACTACTTGTGCCCCTACCTGCTGGCTTGAGGTCAAGCTACAATTAATTCAGTACATACGTCAGCTCTGATTTACAGCACCCACACTTACGCGAACGGTCTGGTCTCCAAACCACTACTTGTGCCCCTACCTGCTGGCTTGAGGTCAAGCTACAATTAATTCAGTACAAACGTCAGCTCTGATTTACAGCACCCACACTTACGCGAACGGTCTGGTCTCCAAACCACTACTTGTGCCCCTACCTGCTGGCTTGAGGTCAAGCTACAATTAATTCAGTACAAACGTCAGCTCTGATTTACAGCACCCACACTTACGCGAACGGTCTGGTCTCCAAACCACTACTTGTGCCCCTACCTGCTGGCTTGAGGTCAAGCTACAATTAATTCAGTACAAACGTCAGCTCTGATTTACAGCACCCACACTTACGCGAACGGTCTGGTCTCCAAACCACTACTTGTGCTCCTACCTGCTGGCTTGAGGTCAAGCTACAATTAATTCAGTACATACGTCAGCTCTGATTTACAGCACCCACACTTACGCGAACGGTCTGGTCTCCAAACCACTACTTGTGCCCCTACCTGCTGGCTTGAGGTCAAGCTACAATTAATTCAGTACAAACGTCAGCTCTGATTTACAGCACCCACACTTACGCGAACGGTCTGGTCTCCAAACCACTACTTGTGCCCCTACCTGCTGGCTTGAGGTCAAGCTACAATTAATTCAGTACAAACGTCAGCTCTGATTTACAGCACCCACACTTACGCGAACGGTCTGGTCTCCAAACCACTACTTGTGCCCCTACCTGCTGGCTTGAGGTCAAGCTACAATTAATTCAGTACATACGTCAGCTCTGATTTACAGCACCCACACTTACGCGAACGGTCTGGTCTCCAAACCACTACTTGTGCCCCTACCTGCTGGCTTGAGGTCAAGCTACAATTAATTCAGTACAAACGTCAGCTCTGATTTACAGCACCCACACTTACGCGAACGGTCTGGTCTCCAAACCACTACTTGTGCTCCTACCTGCTGGCTTGAGGTCAAGCTACAATTAATTCAGTACATACGTCAGCTCTGATTTACAGCACCCACACTTACGCGAACGGTCTGGTCTCCAAACCACTACTTGTGCCCCTACCTGCTGGCTTGAGGTCAAGCTACAATTAATTCAGTACATACGTCAGCTCTGATTTACAGCACCCACACTTACGCGAACGGTCTGGTCTCCAAACCACTACTTGTGCCCCTACCTGCTGGCTTGAGGTCAAGCTACAATTAATTCAGTACAAACGTCAGCTCTGATTTACAGCACCCACACTTACGCGAACGGTCTGGTCTCCAAACCACTACTTGTGCCCCTACCTGCTGGCTTGAGGTCAAGCTACAATTAATTCAGTACATACGTCAGCTCTGATTTACAGCACCCACACTTACGCGAACGGTCTGGTCTCCAAACCACTACTTGTGCCCCTACCTGCTGGCTTGAGGTCAAGCTACAATTAATTCAGTACATACGTCAGCTCTGATTTACAGCACCCACACTTACGCGAACGGTCTGGTCTCCAAACCACTACTTGTGCTCCTACCTGCTGGCTTGAGGTCAAGCTACAATTAATTCAGTACATACGTCAGCTCTGATTTACAGCACCCACACTTACGCGAACGGTCTGGTCTCCAAACCACTACTTGTGCCCCTACCTGCTGGCTTGAGGTCAAGCTACAATTAATTCAGTACATACGTCAGCTCTGATTTACAGCACCCACACTTACGCGAACGGTCTGGTCTCCAAACCACTACTTGTGCCCCTACCTGCTGGCTTGAGGTCAAGCTACAATTAATTCAGTACAAACGTCAGCTCTGATTTACAGCACCCACACTTACGCGAACGGTCTGGTCTCCAAACCACTACTTGTGCCCCTACCTGCTGGCTTGAGGTCAAGCTACAATTAATTCAGTACAAACGTCAGCTCTGATTTACAGCACCCACACTTACGCGAACGGTCTGGTCTCCAAACCACTACTTGTGCTCCTACCTGCTGGCTTGAGGTCAAGCTACAATTAATTCAGTACATACGTCAGCTCTGATTTACAGCACCCACACTTACGCGAACGGTCTGGTCTCCAAACCACTACTTGTGCCCCTACCTGCTGGCTTGAGGTCAAGCTACAATTAATTCAGTACAAACGTCAGCTCTGATTTACAGCACCCACACTTACGCGAACGGTCTGGTCTCCAAACCACTACTTGTGCCCCTACCTGCTGGCTTGAGGTCAAGCTACAATTAATTCAGTACAAACGTCAGCTCTGATTTACAGCACCCACACTTACGCGAACGGTCTGGTCTCCAAACCACTACTTGTGCTCCTACCTGCTGGCTTGAGGTCAAGCTACAATTAATTCAGTACATACGTCAGCTCTGATTTACAGCACCCACACTTACGCGAACGGTCTGGTCTCCAAACCACTACTTGTGCTCCTACCTGCTGGCTTGAGGTCAAGCTACAATTAATTCAGTACAAACGTCAGCTCTGATTTACAGCACCCACACTTACGCGAACGGTCTGGTCTCCAAACCACTACTTGTGCCCCTACCTGCTGGCTTGAGGTCAAGCTACAATTAATTCAGTACAAACGTCAGCTCTGATTTACAGCACCCACACTTACGCGAACGGTCTGGTCTCCAAACCACTACTTGTGCCCCTACCTGCTGGCTTGAGGTCAAGCTACAATTAATTCAGTACAAACGTCAGCTCTGATTTACAGCACCCACACTTACGCGAACGGTCTGGTCTCCAAACCACTACTTGTGCCCCTACCTGCTGGCTTGAGGTCAAGCTACAATTAATTCAGTACAAACGTCAGCTCTGATTTACAGCACCCACACTTACGCGAACGGTCTGGTCTCCAAACCACTACTTGTGCCCCTACCTGCTGGCTTGAGGTCAAGCTACAATTAATTCAGTACAAACGTCAGCTCTGATTTACAGCACCCACACTTACGCGAACGGTCTGGTCTCCAAACCACTACTTGTGCCCCTACCTGCTGGCTTGAGGTCAAGCTACAATTAATTCAGTACATACGTCAGCTCTGATTTACAGCACCCACACTTACGCGAACGGTCTGGTCTCCAAACCACTACTTGTGCTCCTACCTGCTGGCTTGAGGTCAAGCTACAATTAATTCAGTACAAACGTCAGCTCTGATTTACAGCACCCACACTTACGCGAACGGTCTGGTCTCCAAACCACTACTTGTGCTCCTACCTGCTGGCTTGAGGTCAAGCTACAATTAATTCAGTACAAACGTCAGCTCTGATTTACAGCACCCACACTTACGCGAACGGTCTGGTCTCCAAACCACTACTTGTGCCCCTACCTGCTGGCTTGAGGTCAAGCTACAATTAATTCAGTACAAACGTCAGCTCTGATTTACAGCACCCACACTTACGCGAACGGTCTGGTCTCCAAACCACTACTTGTGCCCCTACCTGCTGGCTTGAGGTCAAGCTACAATTAATTCAGTACATACGTCAGCTCTGATTTACAGCACCCACACTTACGCGAACGGTCTGGTCTCCAAACCACTACTTGTGCTCCTACCTGCTGGCTTGAGGTCAAGCTACAATTAATTCAGTACAAACGTCAGCTCTGATTTACAGCACCCACACTTACGCGAACGGTCTGGTCTCCAAACCACTACTTGTGCCCCTACCTGCTGGCTTGAGGTCAAGCTACAATTAATTCAGTACAAACGTCAGCTCTGATTTACAGCACCCACACTTACGCGAACGGTCTGGTCTCCAAACCACTACTTGTGCCCCTACCTGCTGGCTTGAGGTCAAGCTACAATTAATTCAGTACAAACGTCAGCTCTGATTTACAGCACCCACACTTACGCGAACGGTCTGGTCTCCAAACCACTACTTGTGCCCCTACCTGCTGGCTTGAGGTCAAGCTACAATTAATTCAGTACAAACGTCAGCTCTGATTTACAGCACCCACACTTACGCGAACGGTCTGGTCTCCAAACCACTACTTGTGCCCCTACCTGCTGGCTTGAGGTCAAGCTACAATTAATTCAGTACAAACGTCAGCTCTGATTTACAGCACCCACACTTACGCGAACGGTCTGGTCTCCAAACCACTACTTGTGCCCCTACCTGCTGGCTTGAGGTCAAGCTACAATTAATTCAGTACATACGTCAGCTCTGATTTACAGCACCCACACTTACGCGAACGGTCTGGTCTCCAAACCACTACTTGTGCTCCTACCTGCTGGCTTGAGGTCAAGCTACAATTAATTCAGTACATACGTCAGCTCTGATTTACAGCACCCACACTTACGCGAACGGTCTGGTCTCCAAACCACTACTTGTGCCCCTACCTGCTGGCTTGAGGTCAAGCTACAATTAATTCAGTACATACGTCAGCTCTGATTTACAGCACCCACACTTACGCGAACGGTCTGGTCTCCAAACCACTACTTGTGCCCCTACCTGCTGGCTTGAGGTCAAGCTACAATTAATTCAGTACAAACGTCAGCTCTGATTTACAGCACCCACACTTACGCGAACGGTCTGGTCTCCAAACCACTACTTGTGCCCCTACCTGCTGGCTTGAGGTCAAGCTACAATTAATTCAGTACATACGTCAGCTCTGATTTACAGCACCCACACTTACGCGAACGGTCTGGTCTCCAAACCACTACTTGTGCCCCTACCTGCTGGCTTGAGGTCAAGCTACAATTAATTCAGTACAAACGTCAGCTCTGATTTACAGCACCCACACTTACGCGAACGGTCTGGTCTCCAAACCACTACTTGTGCTCCTACCTGCTGGCTTGAGGTCAAGCTACAATTAATTCAGTACAAACGTCAGCTCTGATTTACAGCACCCACACTTACGCGAACGGTCTGGTCTCCAAACCACTACTTGTGCCCCTACCTGCTGGCTTGAGGTCAAGCTACAATTAATTCAGTACATACGTCAGCTCTGATTTACAGCACCCACACTTACGCGAACGGTCTGGTCTCCAAACCACTACTTGTGCCCCTACCTGCTGGCTTGAGGTCAAGCTACAATTAATTCAGTACAAACGTCAGCTCTGATTTACAGCACCCACACTTACGCGAACGGTCTGGTCTCCAAACCACTACTTGTGCCCCTACCTGCTGGCTTGAGGTCAAGCTACAATTAATTCAGTACAAACGTCAGCTCTGATTTACAGCACCCACACTTACGCGAACGGTCTGGTCTCCAAACCACTACTTGTGCTCCTACCTGCTGGCTTGAGGTCAAGCTACAATTAATTCAGTACATACGTCAGCTCTGATTTACAGCACCCACACTTACGCGAACGGTCTGGTCTCCAAACCACTACTTGTGCCCCTACCTGCTGGCTTGAGGTCAAGCTACAATTAATTCAGTACAAACGTCAGCTCTGATTTACAGCACCCACACTTACGCGAACGGTCTGGTCTCCAAACCACTACTTGTGCCCCTACCTGCTGGCTTGAGGTCAAGCTACAATTAATTCAGTACAAACGTCAGCTCTGATTTACAGCACCCACACTTACGCGAACGGTCTGGTCTCCAAACCACTACTTGTGCTCCTACCTGCTGGCTTGAGGTCAAGCTACAATTAATTCAGTACAAACGTCAGCTCTGATTTACAGCACCCACACTTACGCGAACGGTCTGGTCTCCAAACCACTACTTGTGCCCCTACCTGCTGGCTTGAGGTCAAGCTACAATTAATTCAGTACAAACGTCAGCTCTGATTTACAGCACCCACACTTACGCGAACGGTCTGGTCTCCAAACCACTACTTGTGCCCCTACCTGCTGGCTTGAGGTCAAGCTACAATTAATTCAGTACAAACGTCAGCTCTGATTTACAGCACCCACACTTACGCGAACGGTCTGGTTCCAA